>SJJU01009444.1:0-18530 GCA_012932125.1 Conopomorpha cramerella | reverse complement strand
CGCGTTTTTTACAATAGGACAACCAGGAGAACGGCAAAACGTCATCCATACCAGGTGGATTTACCATTTACGCGAACCAAACGTTTTGCGTCTACTTTCATAGTGCGAACCGCCAGGATGTGGAATGACTTGCCGGAGTCTGTGTTTCCTGCGCAGTACAGTCTGAAGGTCTTCCAAGTCGCGGGTGAATAGGTACCTAATTAACAAGTGTGCTCCATCGTAGACCACATCGCTGCTTAACATCAGGCAGGATGGTGGTCAAACGCTTGTTCATAGTGATTAAAAAAAAAAAAAGAAAGAGATAGAAATGCTACTTAGTGGCATGGTTTTGGGGCTATTACGGTAAGTAACCACAAACGCGTCAAATATCTCAAAGCTTCGATTGTAATAAGAACAGTAATGTTACGGGAATCGCTGCAAAAGCATGTGAAACACTAGCATAATGATAAGTTTAAGACCTTATAGACAAAATACAAAATGACGTCAAAATCTACCCTCAACAACCTCATAACCTGATACAACGGCAGTCATATTTCATTCTTACTGAACACCTACTATCGACACACATTTTAGGAGAACCTGAACCAGAATCAAGAACAATTTACTTCTAACTCTAGCTCAGTTTTAAATGGTTTATTGTATCTCTGTAATCTGATCTGTAACGAGTACGAAATAGCGTAACAGAGAAGGACAGAAGATTCATAACTGTATATCTCACTCTGTCTACAGATCTTGTATCTTTCAGGGATACGCACGTCACTTGCAAACTACCATATCTGGTTTATTCTGGACCGGCGCCGTCTTGAAACCGTTTCAGGTGAACCGGAGTATAACGGTTAGCTTTGTTGAGGTGAATTTGTTCGTTGCAGGCGTGTTTATTATTGCGTGTAATTAATTTCGCGGGACGTTTTGTGTGAGCATCCCTTAAGGACACTGATGTAGAAGTGGGGTGGTAAAGTTTATGAGGAGTGTGTTGCAATTTTGTCGTGTAAAATATTATCGCGCGGTGTAAGCGAATCTTGTGTCGGCGATCTTTAATTACTAACTGCTTCTATGTTATTGCATACGTGGTGTGTAAACACACACATAACTTAAAGAAAAAAGAACCGACTTCAACCAGTAAAATTTTATATATTATACACTAAAACATAATAAAATAAAACACTATACACGAAACAAAACAAACTTAAAAAAATCCTTATGTATCAAAAACACTCTTACTACTAAAATACATTTTTACTAACTGAGATGTTGCATCAAAGAATAAAACGGCATTTTGACAGTTGTCAAGGAAATATACGCTATGTATAGAACTAGTGTAATTCATATTTAAGCATCAATATACGAATCGATATAAATTACTTACAGATAACTTAAAGAAAAAAGAACCGACTTCAACCAGACAAATTTGACATTTATGTATTTGGTTTTCTCATCTCTCCATTGTCGGAACCGAACCAAATTTATATGGCACCAAACAGGAAGCACCAGCATTCAAATAATACAAAAAAAAACATCCAAATAAATCCGGTAAACGAATTCTCGATTGGAGACCGCGTCTCGGCAAAGGGATATACTACTTTGTATGACACAGTGAAAAATACTACTCGGTATCTACTTTGTATGAGACAATAAATAATACTGAATACTGAACGGTGAAAGCAGAAGCTGGATGCGAGAAGCCGGAAACAAAATCATTGCGGCGTGCCATTAAAGAGGCCTATATCCAGCAGTGGACGAATATGGGTTGATGATGATGGTGATGAAAATCACCACCCGTGAGGACTCAACGGGGAACGCAGATGAAATGCGTAAAATGCGTAAAATCGGTAACCGATTCTCGTTTATCGGCGAGCGGCTCAACATGCTCCCCGTAGAATAGAAGAGCACAGAAAATCAAATCGTACACGAATAGGGTCACATGACTGTGCCTACATTTACTAGCCACAAAACCACTTGATCCCTTTTAAATTAGAAAGGTTTGAAAAGGATTCACGGCAGTATAAAATCAGCATAATATAAACGTAAAACAAATTGGACGAGCAGAAAAAAAAGGTTAATTTAACAAAAAAATGGACAATTTTTGTTTAAAGAGTGCTAGTTGTAGGTACAATATGTTCAGCAAGTGGACTGAAGATTGGTGAAAGATGGCTGACAGAAACTAATTCGAGAAGCCGAAAACAAGTAGGGTGATTGGTGAAGCCTAGGTCCAGCAAATATTGAGCCCTGAAGAATGTCCTCTGGGTGCCCAGGACCCACCCAGCACCAGCGACATATGAAGGCCTTCAGGGGGTTTTAGTCAGTAGAAGTCTGACACTACCCCGTCGCCGTCCCCATAGCGGCGGGGTGTCCATCAGGATTTTCCCAGGATTTCAAAAGGTCCAACAAATATAGGCTGACTAGTTCGGCCCGCGATTCCATTCATCCATTTACAGTATTAATTTGTAGTTAGTTTTCAAGTTTATCAAGTTTTTTAACCATTTAATATTAACTTCGAACCTCCTTTTTACCCCCTCCAGGGAATGAATTTTGAAAATTCCTTTCTTATTTTACGTGAACATCATAAAAAGAACCCTTGTGCAAAATTCACCTTTCAGGGTTTCTTTTTTATCACTATGAACAATCGTTTGACCACCATCCTGCCTGATGTTAAGTAGCGATGTGGTCTACGATGGAGCACACTTGTTCATTAGGTACCTACCTATTCATCCCAGTGACTTGAAGACCTTCAGACTGTACTGCGTAGGGTCAAGGGTTTGAGCTGTGCATTGACGAGTCAGTGATGAATGAATCAGTCAGGACTTTGAGTTTATATATAGATGTTTGTACTTTGTATACATGACGATTAACATGTTAAGCTTGGAGAATGGGGAAAAACAAGAACTTGCACATGTTAGTGGTTGTTCATGACAATATTATAGTTACTGTGCATTGTACATACACAGATCAAAAGTGTCTAGGGATCAAGTACATTTTAGAAGATTGCAATCAAGAATATATTTTACAAAAACTGAATTGATTCATAATTTATTTAAAATGTGGTGATAAGTCATTGATACAGACATGGGGAATTAGGTAGGAGACCAATCCAGAAGATTAGATTCGATTTAAATAAATTAGATTTTTTTAGAGCTAAAAATGTTCTTGATCCATAGACACTTTTGATGTGTGTATTACGGGCAGGCTCAGATATTGCCATCCAGCAAAAAATACACCAAGTATTACCTGGCTTCCTGTAGAAACTTGAAAAAAAAACAATGAATAATAATTGGGTCGCATATTAAAGCCTAGTGGGTCAGCGGCGGCGGCCATTTTTGTTAAATTATGATGAACCGTATATAAATTACCATAAATAATCATTATGTTGCAACGTAGGTGGTGCAGTTATACGTTTATCCTACCACATGGGTGAGTATTTTGCATAATATTAATACTAAACTGAATTTATATCTCGAATCCCGATGAAGCATACATTAAATATACCAAAGCTGGAAACGAATGCTCCGAGACCTCTAAATATAAGAATTATTAATAATATGCCTTTGCAAAATATCCTTAAATTTTGTCTTTTGGTACAGATCAATAATGCATAATATAAACACACATCAAAAGTGTCTTAAGGATCAAGAACATTTTTAGCTCTAAAAAAATCTAGTTTCTTTAAATCAAATCTAATCTTCTTGATTGGTCTCCTACCTAATTCCCCATGCCTGTATAAATGACTTATCACCACACTTTGAATAAATTATGAATGAATTCAGTTTTTGTAAAATATATTCTTGATTGCAATCTTCTAAAATGTACTTGATCCCTAGACACTTTTGATGTGTGTAGAAAGGTAAATACATACCAGTGGCGTGCACTGGCTTTTACGACAAGGTGGGCAGTAATCACGCAGGCCACGGATTGATACCTATGTATAGGTTACTTGTCTTTACGAAATATTGGTACTAGTGGCCAAGCTAGGGGGTAAGCCGGTAGTACAAAACAAGCAGACCTCCCGGTTACAAGTCAAGTATCCGACTAACTGGACCACAGACGACCCTCAAAATAACATAAGAGATATTTTATCATAGAGAAAACATTAACAAATAATTCTAGGAAATTAAGTATCGCAGGGGCGGTTATAGTTCAAATAAGTAAGTCAAATAAAAAAAATCTAAATAAGCATTGGTTAAGTGCCTATTTTGCACTACCAGCTTACCTCCTAGCTTCGCCACTAATAGGTACCTACCAATCTACTCACCCACAAAACACAGGACCTTCGTTAGCCTATGTTGTGAGTACAACAAAAAAGGATCAGTTCGGGTAACCAAAATATTAAGGTAGGCAGTGTCTTTTTGCCTATATTGTGTGCACGCCACTGATACATACCTAGCATGTGAAGGATTTATTTGAACACATTCGTGGACCCTCCAAATAACATAAGAGACCATTTGTTTAAGGAAACGCGAACTGACGTGATATTAAATGTTTAAAACGGGTATTATAGCGCGAAGATTAACCAAAGATAAGCATTCAGCTTACCTTCGTTGTTTGCCCGACGTTTCGACACAGTTACATGTGTCGTGGTCGCGAGTTGACTGGTAAGCTGAATGCTTATCTTTGGTTAATCTTCGCGCTATAATACACGTATTAAACATTTAATAACATAAGAGAAATTTTATTGCTATCACGTCAACAGGCAGGATCGTCCCCGAGATGGTTAGATAAATCCTTTGTGTTTCGGATCGACTCCGATGGACATAATAAAAGTGAATAAAATATCCAAAGGGGAAAGGTCTAAGGGCCTACACTTAGTAGATCCTGTCGACCTGAAATGGTGACGATACTTTGCTTTTGTTTTCTATTAAAGGGTTGGATGTTGAAAATTTTAGTTTATTTTTAACCCCCGACACAAAAACGTTATGGATGATGGGGATGTTATAAGTCGGCACACGGAGTGTAGGACGCCCTCAGGCAAGGTGGACTGATGATATACGCAAGATGGCTGGCAGAAGCTGGATGCGAGAAGCCGAAAACAGATCACAGTGCCGTGCAATTGGAGAGGCCTATGTCCAGCAGTGGACAAGTATGGGCTGATGATGATGTTATAAGTTTGACGCGTCTGTGTGTGTATGTGTCTGTCTGAGGCAACGTAGCTCCCAAACGGATGATCTGATGTTAATGCGATTTTTTTAAAGCTCATTTGATCGAGCGTGTTCTTAGCTATGTTTGATCGATATCTGTTCATACACTCAAGAGTTATGGGGGTTGAAAGTGGGGATGAACAATTTAACTTGAATGAATATATTCAAGTGGGGTGTCAAATGTAAGGGTACGACACGAACATTTGAAAACGGGGGTTCAAGTATTGATATTAATATAATTTTATAGTATTCCGCTCTTAACATTGGCCAATGTGGTAGCCTATAATAAAGAGAACATTTTTTAGTTATATATAGTAAGTATACATTAGTTAGATACACTAATGGAACGCTCCAGAGGCCGGGCAGCAGCGCTCTCTGTGAGTTAACCACAACTCCGCTGCGATCGCCAACCCGCCTGCCAAGTGTGGCGATTATTGGCGTTTCCCCCCAAATGATAATGGAAACCTTTGGGCAAGGCCCTCGTCCACCGGTGGACATCATGTGGCTGGTGACGATGATGATTTTTTAATGAAAAGCGCACAGACATTTTAACTCATATTCGCGCCTATATACCCGGTCAACAATATTTGGTTTTTAAGTGTTATGTTTGAGTGTATCTCCTGTTGGCCGAATAAAATAAAATAAGCAAACCTTGGAGAGGCCTATGTCCAGTAGTGGACAAGCATGGGCTGATGATGATGATGATGATAAAACAAACCTTACCTGACCACATCGCTGCTTAACATCAGGCAGGATGGTGGTCAAACGCTTGTTCATAGTGATTAAAAAAAAAACCTAAACCTGAAACCAATAATTTCAAAGAAGGCTAGTCTGACAACTAGGCCAAAAGCACCCGATACGCTCCTCAAAATTTCCACAGTTATGCATAACTGCTGGCAAGCAGGTATACCTAGATGAGCAGTAGAAACGTATGCATTGAATGTCGTGGAGCGAAAGAAGGTCTCGTCCTCGTGCCATACGAGCGAATCCGACCGTGAAACTTAGATATTTCCACATTTTCTTACGCTTTTGTCTGAGAAGATGTTGCATGTGCACTGGAAAAATATTTTTACTTTTCGTGCTGTCTTTTATGCACTTTTGTGATGGTTCCTTCCTCATCCTTCGAACTGGTATACTTACCTTGAGAATTAACTTTTATGGTGCGTCTGTGGTCCAGTTGATCGGATACTTGACTTGTAACCGGGAGGTCCCGGGTTCGAGTCCGGCTACTGGACGTGTACCAATGGGACTCTTTTTTCAGAGCCTATGTACGCAACGCAACGCTCGTACGGTGAAGGAGAACATCGTGATGAAACCCCCACACCACAAGGTGTGTGAACCCTATAACGGCGATGGGCTCACCCCCTGTCACGTTGGGTTAAAAACGCGCGCGCGAACCGTGGGTACTTGCTTTAGCAAGTGCCTCTGCCTACCCCTCTTTGGGATTCAAGGCGTGAAGTGTATTTATTTTATTTTTTTCGTGCTTTCTTTTATGCACTTCTGTGAAGGTTCCTTCCAGTGGCGTGCACACCATATAGGCAAAAAGACACTGCCTACCTTAGTATTTTGGTTACCCGACCTAATAATAGAGTTATTGTTAGATCCTTTTTTGTTACACTCACGACATAGGCTAACGAAGGTCCTGTGTTTTGTGGGTGAGTAGATAGGTAGGTACCTGTGTTTCGTAAAGACAAGTTACCTATACATAGGGGTCAATCCTTGGGGATTAATGCTTACCTGGTCGCAAAAGTCAGTGCACGCCACTGGTTCCTTCCTTCTCCTTCGAACTTGTATACTTACTTTGATAATTACCTTTTATCTTTCAGAGTTCCCTGTTTTGACAGCTCATCACTATACCGGTGGCGGGAATGAACCATCATCATTATCATCAGCTCCGTCCACTATATCCTCTTAAGGCCTACGGTACGAAAAATAGTCAACTGCACCTAACCCCCTTACCCTTAGTTTAATAACTATGTGGGATCCAAGACAGAAGGCTAGCCCAGTTAACGGCTAACAGTTCAGTCCTGACAATAAACAATATACACTTAAAAGAAACGTCGAATAAATAATAGAATCTCCCAGCTATCGTGCAGGTCAAAGTAAAACGGTTTAAAATTTTCAGGTCTCAAAGACTATGAAATGTTTGTACTTTATTTAGTACATTCGATTGTTGTAGTTATGCCTTGCGAGGATATATTTGACATATGGGAATGGATCCTTTGACAGGAATCCTAGATATCTGTGAACAGACCGCAAGTTTATCGTCATGGCAACCTAACATCAAAGTCAAGGTCGTGTCTTCTATCGGGTGCATTTCGGAGAGTCTGTTACGGAGTTTCGTAGCCTAACGCTTAGCTGCATAGTGATGTAATACTACATCAGTATAATTTTCCTTGAATTTTTTTTTCTAGCCGTCCCATCTACAGATTGTTTTTCTTAATTATTGTCAAAGGTACAACTAATACGTATGAACGCAGTTTTGTTCCATGATGCAGGCCACATAATTTAAGAAGGATAGGTTTTTATTCAGCCAAAAAAAAACATGCAGTAAAGGGCATCATGCAGTAATACCCCCATCGCGTTTTTACAATAGGACAATCACGAGGACGGCAAAACGTCATCCATACCAGTTGGATATACCATTTACGCGAACCAAACGGTTTGCGTCTACTTTCTTAGCGAACGTGAACGTGGAATGACTTGCCGGAGTCTGTGTTTCCTGCGCAGTACAGACTGAAGGTCTTCAAGTCACTGGGGTGAATTCGCGGGTAAATAATATGTACCTAATGAACAAATTATGTGCTCCATCGTAGACCACGTCGCTGCTTAATATCAGGCAGGATTGTGTTCAAATGCTTGTTCCCCGTGTTAAAAAAAAACGTCATTTTCCGATAACTAGCCTATACCAGTCTTCAGTCTTCTATCAAGCAAATTCGTCTGGTTTCCATATACTGACCAGTGATTTTACAGCACAAAATTCTTTAGAGATTTATCGATGACACGCCTATTAAGACAAGCGCAAACAGCACTAAATCAAAAAATGATAAACGTGCTTTGCGCAGCACAGCTTGGTGCACAAACTTTCTATCCGTTCAGGAAGCGATGGGACATATTCAAATCGATGCGTTGCCGTCGCCCCTGGATAGATGGCGGTACCGTCGCGTCGGGTTCACTCGTTTCACGGGTGAAGGGAGCCGGAATTATGTTTCAGTTGCGAACTGTTGCAGCTGGTGTACGTCGCTCCGTGAGCTTAGATTCGAAAGCTATTTGTCTAACGCCAGGAGGTTTATGTTAGTAAGTGGGCCGAAAAATTGGTGTCTTGTATTATCTCGCATAGTTAGAACAAAAAGGACCCAATACGGAACATGCTGCTTTCGCAATTAAGTTTTTTGTGACTTTATATTAATATAAAGTCATAAAAAACTTTATGTTTCATCATCAGCCACATAACGTCCACTGCTGGACGAGGGCTCCCCCAATGAGATCCGTCATTTGGGGTGAAATGCCAGGTTTAACTCACAGAGAGCGCTGCTGCCCGTTCTTTGGAGAGCTCCCTCGGTCGCCTCTTACGACCCCCATGACGGGAAAAGTTGGGCTGGGGTTTCTAGCTTTGATATAGCTGAAACTGTTTGATATCTGTATCTGTATTTTTCGGTTATTTTCGGTGTCTTTACAATAGGAAAACCAGGGGAACGGCAAAACGTCATCCATACCAGGTGGACTTGCGATTTACACGAACCAAACGATTAGCGTCTACTTTCATAGTGCGAACCGCCAGGATGTGGAATGACTTGCCGGAGTCTGTGTTTCCTGTACAGTACAGTCTGAAGGTCTTCAAGTCACTGGGGTGAATAGGTAACTAATGAACAAGTGTGCTCCATCGTAGACCACATAGCTGCTTAACATCAGGCAGGATGGTGGTCAAACGCTTGTTCATTGTGTTTAAAAAAATGTTTACTAAGTTTGGATGTTGCTTTACACACTGTCCAGTAATTTTTGTCTTTCGGAAATAGTGTAAAGAATAAAGTGAGGAGTAAAATAAAAAAGTGGTTTTACTATATTCTAATGAAATTCTGCAAACAGAACGTTTAACCAGACATCATCGTGTTTGAATCCGAAATGGGATCTCAATTCCGAAGGATCGAACATAAATCATGTTTCGCGATTCAAGATGGCTGACGTGCGTTAATGATCTTCTCTCCAAAATCTTGCTTAGCATCAAACATTTATAATTTGAGCTTCAAGAACCTGTTTCGTGGACTGTGAAAAAGGTCACGTTATAACGGTTTGTGTATCTTATCTGCCGTGTAAGATGTAGAAGTAACATTTTTCACGGGTGATCCGCGATGACGTTTCATTCATCTTGTTTTCTCATAAATTATTTTGTTCACATTTGAGATGATAGATAATACACTCGTTATTTCGCGCGGAATGGTTGATTTCTTTCTTTTTCATTTTGTTACCCGCCAGTGCACAAACCTATCACCAATAGGTAGCTTATACTATTACATAGTATTTTAAGTATAGTTTGTATGTTTATTTAATGAGGAAGCTGTTATATTATTTTTATATGTACTTGGCCAGTATCAACCTAAAATAGTGTATAGAATTTTTATAAATTAAATGTCACTTTTGGAATGCAAAGAATGAGAGGTTTTCTGATAGCTTCAAATATGTCAAAAGTAGTTCCAAAACATCTCACAGATGGCGCTAATCAGACATGATCTCAAGGAGAAACTCATTTTAGAATTGTGAACAAATAAAAATAAAAATATGAAATGATAGCCCTGTCTAGGTAGTGCCATCTATTGACATTTCTTAGAACTGTAATAAGCCACCTCTCAGAAAACCTCCCATTGATTACCTATCTGTCAATGTCATTTTACAAATGGGGAATCAATGGTGAACCGTGGGCATTTGCTTTAGGAAGTGCCTCTGCCTACCCCGCTTTGCGATTAAAAGACGTGAAGTGTATTTATTTTTACTTTTTATGTATGTCGCGAGTTTGTAGAGATGATGTTCACTCACATAATTAAGAATAAATAATGGCGGGGATATATATATTTTACGTTATGTATTAATATCTGATATAGTACAATATACTTGATCTTACACAAAACAAAAGTGTCTAGGGATCAACTACATTTTAAAAGATTGCAATCAAGAATATATTTTACAGAAACTGAATTCATTCATAATTTATTCAAAATATGGTGACAAGTCATTGATACAGGCAGTGGCGTGCACACCATATAGTCAAAAAGACACTGCCTACCTAACTTAGTATTTTGGCTACCCGACCTAATATTAGATCTATTTTTGTTGTACTCACGACATAGACTAACGAAGTACTGTATTATTTTTGTGAGTAGATAGGTACAGGTACCTAGGTATATTTCGTAAAGACAAGTTACCTATACATAGGAGTCAATCCTTGGGATTATTGCCTACCTTGTCGTAAAAGTCAGTGCACGCCAATGGATACAGGCATGGAGAATTTAGTAGGAGACAATTCCAGAAGATGAGATTTGATTTAAATAAATTAGATTTTTTTAGAGTTAAAAATGTTCTTGATCCCTAGACAATTTTGATATGTGTGTGGTAACAAAAAAAAAACAGAAAAAGAAAACAGAATTTAACCGTTGAACTTAAAACAGAAACGTCTCGGTACTACGAACGGAATCGCAGATCGATTCACACTTCCACGATTATCGCGCAAAAAGACGACAGCAGAAGTATTCACTTACATATTGTTATGCGAAAAAGAACCTTATCTTAACACAAAAGAACTCTAAATTCAGACAAAAGTGTCCTGCGGTGATCTGCCGCAGCATTTATATGTACTACAACGTACTTCAGTAAAATTGTCTTCAAACTTCAAGTAATGTCCTACATCACGAAGTTCAAACTAAAGTGGCGATGGACACACACTTTGTCACACCCTATTTCGAACCATAAAAGCAATACAGAATACGAAGGTAATAATTTCCCGAATGTCCTCATCGCGGGATTATCCCGTCGTTATTACTTGTACCTTATTACCAAAGTGTTAGATATGATATTCGCGTGGATTTGTGGAAGAAAAGGCACGTCGGATGCAGTGTGCCTTAATTTCGTAATACGGGACGGAACCGGGGTCCTTTTGAAAATGTTTGATGGACGGTATGTCTGCGTACTGAGTCTTAGATATTTCTAGGCTTTTCCATCATAATTGCTTGCCTCGGTACCGTTAAATGCGCACTTGCACTGTCTTAGAATGGCACTGGCTGAAAATCAGTGATGTGGGTGCAAACCCCAGCATAATGCTGAGCCAGCTGCCTTTTTGCAGCCAAAAATTTTTTCGTTTAATAAGTTTTTATTTCTGTGTTTTGTAGTGTATATCGTTGTTTTTTATTTTTATGTTGATTACTGTGTTTATCTTTGTTTCTGTTTTTTTATGTTAATTAATAAAGATATTTTAAAATTTGGTTATGTTTGTTTTTCTTTTCTTATTGATTACTTATGTTTATTCTTTCTTGTCTTTTGGTGCAAATAAACTTCTCTCTCTCTCACTTATCATTAAATAGTATAAAACTAAGTCGCCTCTCGTTGTCTGCCCCTATGCATGCCTATATCTATGAAACTACTTTCTTAGCGTGAACCGCCAGGATGTGGAATGACTTGCCAGAGTCTGTGTTTCCTGCGCAGTACAGTCTGAAGGTCTTCAAGTCACTGGGGTAAATATGTACATGAACAAGTGTGCTCCATCGTAGACCGGGGTTCGAGTCCGGCTACTGAACGTGTACCAATGGGACCCTTTTTCAGAGCTTATGTACGCAACGCAACGCTCGTACGGCGAAGGGCAACATCGTGATGAAACCCGCACACCACAAGGTGTGTGAACCCTATAACGGCGATGGGCTCACCCCCTGTCACGTTGGGTTAAATACGCTTGGTGAACCGTCTGCCTTCCCCGCTTTGGTATTAAAAGGCGTGAAGTGTATATATTTTCGGAAGCTTAGCTTAATATCTTTTTAAAAAGATGACGGCCAAGTGCTTTAAACTCAAGGAACCTCGATGCTCAGACTGAGGATATTTTTACTGGACGAAACAATATTCAAATATATAAATGGATACCGACGCACGCTGCTGCTGTTACTGCCTTAGTAATATATACTCTAAACACTGTAGACAAGATTCACTTCCGTTTGAAGATACCGTTTCTGCCCGATGCCGTGCCGGCCGTTTGGTGGAAACATACCTTAACAGTCTCGAATCTGTGTAAAACCCTTCGAAGACTTGGCTTCCATAATGGCCTTCTCGGTGGAGACAATTTGCGAGCGAAGGGCAAACAACATTAGAACCTAATCGCTTTAGTTTTGAAACCAATATCCTTTGTCTGGTCTGAATACATGATGACTGCTACCTTAAAAGTGTTAGTTTATTGCAGAATCTTTGTTTACTTTATTTGAGGCCGTCAGCGCTAAAGTGGCCTAAGTCACAGTTTTTGATAAAAAAAAAATACACTTCACGCCTTTTAATCCCAATGCGGGGTAGGCAGAGGCACTTGCTAAAACAAATGCCCACGGTTTACCAAGCGTATTTTAAACCAACGTGACAGAGTGTGAGCCCATCGCCGTTATAGGGTTCACACACTATATGGTATGTGGGTTTCATCACGATGTTGTCCTTCATCGTACGAGCGTTGAGTTGCGTACATAGGCTCTGAAAAAGAGTCCCATTGGTACACGTCCAGTAGCCGGACTCGAACCCGGGACCTCCCGGTTGCAAGTCAGTACTTTTTATCCCGGAAAAAATTGATATTCCCGAGGGAAACCAAAAATATTCCTTTATACCGCAATATAATCGAAGTCCACGCAGGCGAAGCCGCGGGCAGAAAGCTTGTAGTAATAAATAAATCTTGTACTGAGAAACATAGCCCTGGAGCAAAGTTGCTATGACAAAAGCTACCTACATCACCCCAGAGTTTTGCCTTCAAATATAACGCATGGTTAGAACGAAAAGGACCCAATACGAAATATGCCGACTTTGTAATTTAAGTTTTGAACCTATTATGTTAAGGTTCAATTTCATAAAATGACACATTACGTTTTGTGTCACTTTTGTTCTAAGTGTGCGATATTGTTTTTTGTGTAATTATAATGAAGTACATTCATATTTGTACGCAAAAGGATTTAAACAATACAAAAATTAAAAGAACCGCGTTACAGAAGACATTGTGAGATGCGAGAGATCAGTTTTAATTGGTCGTGTTGAAGTACTTGAAGTACCTTGTAAATGTCTGCTTCGGAGAGATTTCGTATGAACACAGTAATTGTGATGTCAGAACAATGCAAATGTTACGTAGAAATTCTGGTTTTCATACGTGCGAATGAAAAGCATTGGAGAAATTACGCCCACAATATTAATACAAAGAAAAATAATGAATTTATAATATTTAATTAAGATTTGAAACATCGCATAATCGAAAAATAACGCAAGTTTAAGCACCTAAAGTCTCATAATATTATTAATAGGTATCATTTAATGGGGAATTTTCTTTGGTGTTTTTCTGACAGATATTCGCGTAAAAAATAGATAGTAGCCGATTCTCAGACCTACTGAATACGCATATAAAACTTGGTAACTCGGTACGCGCATAAAAAAAACGGTAAAGCCGTTTCGGAGGAGTACGGTTACTAACATTGTGAGATGGAAATTTTATATATTAGACTAGCTTTCCGCCCGCAGCTTCGCCCGCGAGGACTTTGGTTATATTGCGGTATAAAGGAAGAAAACTTATCATTCTTACGGAAAAATCCAAGTTTTTTTAAAGTACCCTATTATCCGGACTTCTAATTTTACGTATGCAAAATTTCAAAGCAATCGGTTCAGTAGTTACGGCGTGAAAGCTGAACAAACAAACAAACTCACTTTCCGATTTATAATATTAGTAAGGATAAGGATTAATCATTAAGACAGGACAACGTCCTGTCGAATCCACTAGTATAATTCTAAAGGAGAAGCCCAGACATTTCAACACTATTGCAATCATCATCATCATCATCATCAGGCCATACTTGTCCACTGCTGGACATAGGCCTCTCCAATTGCACGCCACTGTGATCTGTTTTCGGCTTCTCGCATCCAGCTTCTGCCAGCCATCTTGCGTAAAGTTGCAATAAATTAGGTAAAGTGCACACAGACTGTAACAATTGCTTGTAATGTTACCCTCAACACAAGGGCTCCGGAAATCGCCTGTTATCCTCCACAGGACTATAATTACCCAAGTACTCTCACGAATCATAGACAACGACTTGCAAGTGGGCCGGATGCCGTAAATCTTCCCATTTGCCACCATCTCATCAAGTGCCCGTGAAGAGGGTCCACCATACACATGACACTGTTTTTTAACTTGATCTCTCGTCATTTGTAAATGCCACTAGCCGAAAGGTCAGACATTGATTTTTGTTTATCTGAAGATACCAATGTTTTTTAACTTGAACTCTCTTCATTTGTTAATGCCACTAGCCGAAAGGTCAAACATCGATTTTTGTTTATCTGAAGATACGAAAATCTTGTGAGGACATAAATAACTAAACAGAATAGACAACATCTCAATTTCCAGTGCCGAAGAAAGATTTCAAGCGAGAGTTTCAAGGTATTTTGGTTCTGTATGATGTCAAGAGAGGGGACAGAGAAGCACGGGGAGGAATCGTCAAGGGGATAATCGAGCGACGTGACCCGCGATCAAATGCTATCTGCAGGGAGCAACTGCACTTAGCAAAAGTTATGGGAGCTTTTCGATAGTCGTCTTTATCGTCTGATTTGGTTTCATGTTGTTTTCTTTCTAAAATATTACTACATACATATATAGGTACATACACTTCACGCCTGTCTCCCAGAGATTACAGATCTCCATTTGTCACGGTCCTGACATACCCCTTTCGCTTCATCTACATTCATACATCTTATCATACAATGTATGATGTCATGACCTCCGGTTTCGAGTACTTTTCACGCCACCTTCCGCTAGCACATCACCAATCTGGTCAACATATGTCCTTCTGGGGCGACCTCTACACACTCACTAAATTATTACTGTTACAATTCCAATGCAAAGCTGTTATGATCTTGAATGTAGAAGGTGCTTTGTGAATAGAGACATTCATTTTATAAACATGTTTAGCGTGTAAAAGATCTCTCTTTTGTATGTTTGTTTAGAATCTTGGATAAAAGTTTGTTGTCTATTTTCAATTCAAATCGATTCGTTTATTTGCATTTCACAATAGTTTATATTGGTGTTGCATAATACACACATCAAAAGTGTCTAGGGATCAAGTACATTTTAGAAGATTGCAATCAAGAATATATTTTACAAAAACTGAATTCATTCATCATTTATTTAAAATGTGGTGATAAGTCATTGATACAGGCATGGGGAATTAGGTAGGAGACCAATCCAGAAGATTACATTTAAATAAATTATATTTTTTTAGAGCTAAAAATGTTCTTGATCCCTAGACACTTTTGGTGGGTTTATGTTTTTCAATATCATCTTTAGGATATATGTATTTATTATCTAGTATTGCATGTTGATACCGCCTGACAAATCGCATAGTTAGAACAAAAGTGACACAAAACAAATTGTGTCATTCTATGAAATTGAACCTTAACATAAAAGATACAAAACACAAATTACAAAATCGGCATGTTTCGTATTGAGTCCTTTTCGTTCTAACTATGCGAATATATTGACACGTCACGCTCTCACATTGATTCACAATCAACGCCATTGAAATTAGCAACCTTAATCTCCATATCTTAAGATCTCATCTTCAAATATTCACCTTTCACACTCACACGATTTGGTAACGTTAGACAATTATCTGGCAATTATAGTTACGCCTACATGTATAATTATAGGAAATATTGTGTATTGTTATTGTAAGTCACCGTGACACCCACGATTGTGTTTGGATGACTGACTAAGATACGAGTAAGCAAGTATCAAGTATCTTTATTGCATTGACGGGCCCGTTGGTGTAGTGGTCAGCATGTCTGCCTCTGCTCCGTAGGGTCGTGGGTTCGATTCCCACCGCTGACAGGTGCTTAGGTTATGAGCTTTTAAGTACTTGTTGGATGTGTCTGGGTGTTTTATTAAATAAGTATATATTTAAATGAAAAAAAAATGTATAAGTAAATATATCTCGTTGTCTGATTTCCATAACACAAGTGCTTTAGCTACTTAACATGGGATGAAGGCAATGTGTGTGTTGTTGTGAAATATTTATTTATTTTATTTATTTATTCCAAGTGTACAGAGAATCTTACATTTAGGCAATAAGTCACAACAAGGAAGTCTTTTACAGATAACAATAGTAGTTAATTAAACTTATGAACGAATATTTCTAAATATATTTTTAAATATTAAGCTGGAACTACTTAATTTTTAAATAAAAGTTTTTTCTCTTTAAGTCGAAGGTATTCAACTACCGCACCTTAGGGTTAAGCGTAAACCTGCTGCTGAATATTCATTTCATTAATATCCAATGACATTTCCACGGCCACAGAATTCCCGGCATATTTCATACGATGCCATTTTTCATTCGGTGAATTCACCTCGAGAGGTATTTATGAAAACTGCTCGTGCTTCAAATTGAAAAATGTGCTTTATTTCGAATGAGAAGTAAATCGACTGGCGGCGGCGGTTTCGTTTTCAAGACTTAGCGAAAATTTATGTGACTTGATTTTTAACCGACAGAAAAACGCAGGAGTTGCTCAATTCGACGCGTTTATTTTTATCTCATAGAATGAAGGTGTATTTCCACTGACCGGACGGCACGGCACCGGACAGAAACGGATTTTTGAATCTTCAAACAAAAATGTATCTTATATACGATGTTCAAAGTCTATTTTACATCGAGGACAGCGACCGCATGCGTCGTGCCGCGGAATGCCGACGGAGCCGGCCGCCTCCGGCGGAATAATAGACTTTGAACATCGCATATAAGATACATTTTTGTTTGAAGATTCAAAAATCCGTTTCTGTCACATGCGTCTTGTAATAATCGAATATATTTTCATCTTCTAAAAATCTCCTCAAGAGGCACTATCTCCAATCCTACAAATAACTACTTGTGTGTTCA
Organism: Conopomorpha cramerella; assembly: GCA_012932125.1. Classification (NCBI taxonomy): domain Eukaryota; kingdom Metazoa; phylum Arthropoda; class Insecta; order Lepidoptera; family Gracillariidae; genus Conopomorpha; species Conopomorpha cramerella. The sequence goes on along the minus strand of SJJU01009444.1, from coordinate 1,270 downwards.
TATATAGTTTGTATGCTTAATATATTATATATGTATTTATTATTTATATCTGTGTTTGTAGTTTGTATCTATGTATGAGGATGTATTTAAGTTATTAAATTGTATTTATTTAAAGTTTCTGTGAACGTTTGTACTCACTGTAAAATTTTCTTCTTTTTCTTTGTATTGTAATTTGATTTACTGTTGTATGTTTATAATACTGACCTGCACTTATGTTCTCCCATGTTGTGAGGTTGACTGGTAGATAATACTTTAGTATTAAGTCCACCCTTTGTACTTTTAGTGCAAAAAAGTATTACAGAAATATATTTATTTTTTATCACAATGAACAAGCGTTTGACCACCACCCTGCCTGATGTTAAGCAGCGATGTGGTCTACGATGGAGCACACTTGTTCATTAGGTACCTATTCACCCGTGACTTGAAGACCTTCAGACTGTCTTTATTACTACTTTTCTATTATCTATTTATTTAGCATGCAGTCCAAAATTAGGTACACTATACACTTCACGACTTCCTGTAATTAAAATACTATTGAGAAATAATCTAGACGCATTCCCTGGATCCAACTGCAATTCAAGCCGCGTACGGTAAAATATTTTTCTTAGACCATAAGATATTTTTTTTTGCCCTCAGGCCATTTGCCATTGCAAGTGCGTATTACTCTAACGAGCACGTATTACGCTCATTATATTCCCGAGGGAACGTTCACGTATACTGTACTAACATAACTTGATCTTCCTTCGGTAGCAACTTTCAAACACAAGTAGCTCAGGACCAAAAAACTTTGTAAAACTAAAAAAGTCTTCAATAAACTATCATTACTTGCAGAAATACAAACAGAATTACCTATCGCAGTCCTTAAGGGTTAACATTATGTTCAAACGAATTTGATCTTTAAAATTGTCGAACATTAAATACAAAATTGCTTGTGATCACGCAATCAGTAGGCCAGGAGTGACCACTTTAAATGGTTTTGTTGGTATAACTGCGATTGGATAAATAGATGCATTAAGACTTATTTAATTGTCATGTTTATATAATTGAGTATACATTTTAATTTGTAACTAAAATATAAATAACTAGTGGACTTGACAGATGTTGTCCGGTCTTAACTATTAGTATAACCTCCAGGGTGGCCTGTGCCCAGCATCGTCAGTCATTTTTTCTGCTGTCATTAATAAGAACAACAAAGGAAGAATTAGGGAAATCGGTCCACCCGTTCCGGAGTTATGGAACGACAGCGAAAAGTGGCTTTGATTTTTTATAA
>SJJU01009443.1:0-11135 GCA_012932125.1 Conopomorpha cramerella | reverse complement strand
CGAGGGCCTCCCCCAATGAGATCCGTCATTTGGGGTGAAATGCCAGTAATCGCCACGCTTGGCAGGCTGGTAGGCGATCGTAGTGGTGTTGTGGTTTAACTCACAGAGAGCGCTTCTGCCCGTTCTCTGGAGAGCTCCCTCGGTCGCCTCGCACGACCCCCATGACGGGAAAAGTTGGGCTGGGGTGGTGACACATGTATTCTATTCGCCATCACCACACGGCTAGATATGTTCTCTTACCTAATTCCCCATGCTTCTATCAATGACTTATCACCACATTTTGAATAAATTATGAACGAATTCAGTATTTGTAAAACATATTCTTGATTGCAATATTCTAAAATGTACTTGATCCCTAGACACTTTTGATGTCTGTACTTCAGAGTCAAGTTACTAGCTACATTGACTAAATGTGAAAGCGATCTCAAAGTAAAGTTTCATTTATAAATGATGGTGTCCATTTCCTCCGGGATTGTGAAAGTAAGTTTTCTTAAGACAGTCTATCACCTGTCAAAACTCTAAGTTCTTTCGCTTCCGGTCGCGACATACAGTTCCGAGAATGCCAGAATTACTAACAAAGTTAGGTGTTGCCATCTAGTGAGCAAAATATACTTGTAACAATAAAAGAATTGTTTTTTTTAAAAGAAAATGTGATGTATTGATGTTTCCTTGGTGTGTTATCTCGGGGATGTAATGTTGGGTAATATTTTAATTTTAAGTTGTTGTTGTTCAGCGTATCTATATACGCTGAACAACAACGCTAAACTATTTTAAGGCCATAATTATAATGTTGTTTAACATAATTACACATTAGCCCCCGTATTCGTAAAGTTAGAACAGCTCTAGTGCAGTGTTAGTAAAGGTCTCTTGAACTGGTAAAATTTTCGCCAAATACGGAGGAGGATAGGTTGTCAACAAGGAAAACAATTGAGGGACTTTAAAAAAATCGTAGGGACTACTAGTACTGGTCGAAGTCGGTAATTATTCCTTATACACACATCAAAAGTGTCTAGGGATCAAGAGCATTTTTAACTCTAAAAAAATATAATTTATTTTAATCAAATCTAATCTTCTGGATTGGTCTCCTACCTAATTACCTAATGACCCATGCCTGTATCAATGACTTATCACCACATTTTGAATAAATTATGAATGAATTCACATTTTGTAAAATATATTCTTGATTGCAATGTTCTAAAATGTATTTGATCCCTAGACACTTTTGATGTGTGTATATAAAAATGAATTGATATTCGTTAGTCTCGTTAAAACACGAGAACTACTGGATTTTGCTAATTTTAGGGTCCAGGGTAGGTTTAAAATGTGTCTCCTCCAATGCACGGGGTGCGACGGCGATTTCCTATGGCAATACAAATGTTTGTAGGGGACAGCTAGTAAATAAATAAATGTGTGACATGAATTACGCATGGTATCTTCTATTCTCTTCCTTTCTTTAGGTAACCCAATGTGAGCTTTGAACTCCATTGTTTTACGTCTCCTCTTATCTCCATACAAAACGTCATCTTCCGAGACAAAAATATTGTCTATTTTGTATGGTCGAATTTTTTTTTTTTTAAATTTGTTCATATTGACGAGCCCAACAAAGTTTCTAAAACCATTACTCGGAGTCCATTTACACGCAGTATGTTTTTCTCATGGATACCATAGTCACAACTGAACTAAATTGAATTTGGACTAAACGAAAAGCATTATTCATCGTAGACAGTACTATCAACATTGACATGTTACATTACATCAATGGGCTTATCCTAGTGTAATTCATTTCGTGAACTTGGGGCATTTTAAGAAAATTAACAAGTCCTTCCCCTTACACCTGTACTGGGATCAAAAGACATGAAGTGTGTGTGTTGTATTCAATTAACTTAAAAATGAAACGTCATAAGTAGAAAGTTCTAAAGTAAAAACAGCTGTGTGTATCCACATCATTCCCAGCACATGCTGAATCAGAACAATTTTCATTTTCCACGTCCAACTTCTAGATAGAAGATGATTTGTTATTTCGAATGTTTATTTTCTATGAACTTCCTTTTCTTGTAATGTCACTTTGTAAATAAATGTACTAAATTGAGCGCCTATAGTCCAGTTGGTCGGATACTTGACTTTCAAGCAGCAAGGAGATTGGTCGCGGATTCGAGTCCGGCTACTGGACGTCTACTAATGGGACTATTTTTCATAGCTGGCGTATATACGCAACGCAACGCTCGGACGATGAAGGACACAATCGTGATGAAACCCGCACACCATAAGGTGTGTAACTCGATGGGCGCACCCTCTGTGAAGGAAGTGCCTCTGCCTACCCTGCTTTGAGATTAAAAAGCATGAAGTGTATATAAACTGAATTTCTTTACAATGTACAAATCATTGTAATAAATTAGTACCATTCTGACTGTACCTACGTAAAGTAACAATATTTAACCGCACGTTTTACGAGGGCTATTCCCGTTCTCATAAAATATCTCGTGAAATTGTTACACTTACAGAGTAAAGCTGGGTATGACTATAAATTTCGCGCCACACAGCTGTGTGGATTTAAGCTAGTTCTCGACTTAGAAAGGGAGTGGAAAAATGGATAAGTGTAAATGCATATTATACTGTATACAGCTGTTAAGGAAGCCCGAGCAATCATCTTAGAAACGTTATTGGGTTTGTCGAAATTTTATCTCCGTAGGCGAAATTTTGTCTTTTTTTGTAAGGAGGTGAAATTTCATTCTTTTCCCCGCACTGTGGCCATAGTAAAAGTTGCCCATATTAACGTTTCTAAGACCGTTGCCGGGGTCCCTTACATGCACGGTTAGGTTACCTTTCCCTGTTTGTTTGAGTCATCATCATCATCAGCCACAAGACGTACCACTACTGGACGAGGGTTCCCAAATGATGGGGGATGCCAAGTGATTTCCATCATCATTTGGGAGGGAAAATCTGTATCTGAATCGTCTGTGGTCCAGTTGGTCGGATACTTGACTTGTAACCGGAAGGTCGCGGGGTTGAGTCCGGCTACTGGACGTATACCAATGGAACTCTTTTTCAAAGCCTATGTACGCAACGCAACGTTACGCTCGTACGGTGAAGGACAACATCGTGATGAAAACCCGCACAAAAAGGTGTGTGAACCCAGCGATGTGGTCTACGATGGAACACACTTGTTCATTAGGGAGTTGTTGTAATAGAACAACTAGAAGAGTTTTCTCTATAAAAAGCGACGTCTGGAATGTTCGAGAGCTATATAAATACTTGATGTATGTGTAATATGTGTATGTAAAATAACTCAGTTTTATGTCCGTTTGAATGTAGTAGAAGGATCTCGAAAGGTCGAGAAAAGTGTGGAATGTTCCGGAAGCCATATACCTACAAGTACTTACCGTTATACCTAGTGTTGGGTAGGTATAAAAACGCGGGCCGACGATTAGGGATCACTATCATTATCACATCAATATTATTAGAAGTTTCGACTCGAGAAAATACCTAAACCTACTCAAATATTCTGTTTGGTGTACGGTTGGTATAATATAAAGAGCGACGATCGAGTCATCAAGAGAGAAAAGTAAAGAGCTGGCAAGTGATTGTGCGACTGCAAAAGTGTTTATTAGCGGTTTTATTTTAACGATTGTAATTAGTTTGTGTAATTACAGTGCCGAAATAAAGTGTATTTCTTGATTATCGTAATAGTGTAATTTTCTATCAGTATCCACACTCCACGTACGTAACAATGTGAAAGGTTTCTCTTAGTATTTACCGTGAAATTCATCAATTCCAACAAAAAAAAATTGATTGTGCTTGACGCTTGAGTAAGTAGAAAATTGCTTTAGTCATGACGCGGGAATTAATGAACGTAGATTCACGAATGAGATTTAGGTAAATATAGAAGGAAATGAGAAGTGGGAAACCGACGAAAAGTAAAAAAAAAAAATATTTTTGGCCACACGGTTTCCTCAACTCTAAACTTCGTAAGTAACAGGCCAAGTCATTTTAAAGAAAAAACGAAACTATTTCAGCAAATACTATTATCAAACCCTGACTTCCTTATGATGGGACCATCTTTGAAATATTTTCTTTTTCATGAACAAAAGAGTATTTAATTTAATTTAATTTATTTATTTGCATCAGACAGAAATCCATATTTGTTAGTAAGGTACATAAATGTTAGTAAGAAAAAAAAACTATACAGAACAAAACTAAGTAACATTGAAAATAACACTCACAATAATAATATATACAAAAACAATTATTAAAATTAACAATGCGCACACGCGCTAACATGCAGTTTCTCCCAGTGCTTCAGTATATGACAGTCCTCCCTCTGTGCCAGAGTCATGAGGATGATATTAAGACTGCCGCGAGTGCGCCGCATCAGGGAGGCCGATCTACTTCTTAATATAGCATGAAAGCCTTTGGTACGTGCTTCGGCGAAATATTATCAAAATCGGTTCACAAACGATAAAGTTAAAAAACGTATAAACCGTTGAATTGAAACATACTACTTTTTTTGAAGTCGTTTAAAAAAAAAGGCGGGATTATACAAAAAAAATATATTACCGGCATAAATAAATAAGTGAGAGTACTAATAAATTGAACATTCTCATCCATCTACAAGTCTCACAAAGCTACAATGTAACCATAAATCATCAAAAATGGCTATTACATTTTCATTCGCGCATCACACGATCTCACAGCGTTTTTGTCGCGTAAAAACATTTCTTTTTTCGTGTATGACTCGCCTTGTGAGTGTGACTTCATTATTTATGCATGTAAGTGCCCTAAGGTCGGTTTAGATAATGCTCGGTGACAAATGGGCTGGCTGGATGCGACGGCTGTTGCGTGTATCCTGAGGGACCTTCGTGGAATTTCCTTGTATTAATAGCTTTTTTTTCGTACGTATGTAGGTACAACTATTGTGTATACATACTTTGGTGTAATTGGGTAAATTTATTTTATTAATACACACATCAAACATGCTAGGGATCAAGTACATTTTAATAATCAAGTATATATTTTACAAAAACTGAATTCATTATCATAATTTATTTAAAATGTGGTGATAAGTCATTGATACAGGCATGGGGAATTAGGTAGGAGACCAATCCAGAAGATTAGATTTGATTTAAATGAATAAGATTATTTTAATCCAGTAGTGGTACGTCTTGTGGCTGATGATGATGACTCATAGTGCGAACCGCCAGAATGTGGAACGACTTGCCGGAGTCTGTGTCTCCTGCGGAGTACAGTCTGAAGGTCTTTATTTAAAATGTGTTGATAAGTCATTGATAGAGGCATGAGGAATTAGGTAGGAGACCAATCCAGAAAATTAGATTTGATTTAAATGAATAAGATTCTTTTAGAGCTAAAAATGTTCTTGATGCCTAGACAATTTTGATGAGTGTAGTTTAAACCGGGTGTTACGCCGCGAAATTAACCAAAGACAAGCAAATATGTCGAAACGTTGGGCAAATAACGAAGGTAAGCTGTGAACTGAATGCTTGTCTTTAGTTAATTTCGCGCCGTAACACCCGGTTTAAACTATTTTTAATCCCAAAGTTGGGGTACAGGCACTTACTAAAGCAAATGCCCACGATTCACCAAGCGTATTTTTTTTTACATGACCGCTTGTCTGCAGGCTCAAAAGCAAGCCCGGGACAGCGGTTCCTCTCGGGCCGGCCAGTCTGCAACAGACCGGCCGCGGCCCAGTGGGTTCCTCTTAGCTTCGCCGGGTTACCCGGTTACTAAGCCCCCTCGCCACGACAAGGCGGGAACCCATAGAGGGGTACCAAGCGTATTTAACCGAACGTGACTCAACATCACAGATAATAATCTGTATTGACAAAACAACGTTTTCTGAACAGCTAGTTAAATAATTATTAACATAGAATTAATACCATCAAAGGATATTCCGTAACATAAAACTACCCTTTACTGTCACGTAAATTATTGCATGCATTTTATAAAACTTGACATTTCAACGTTAAAATTAATACTTAGTGAAACTAATGCCACGCAATTAATTTTCAGCCACTCATTTTATAATTTAAGCTTCGTTTTACGAATAAGTTTGTTTGTTTTGCATGAAATTATTTGTTTTTGTATATCATAATATTTAATTTTCAAAAAGCTTACACTTTTTAGTTGGTTAATTGTTTTGTATAATGCTGACCAGATTGGTGATGTCCTGAACGAAGGTGGCGTGAAAAGTACTCGAAAGTGTATGAAAAGATGTATGAATGTAGATGAAGCGAAAGGGGTATGTCAGGATCGTGACAAATGGAGATCTGTAGTCTCTGCCTACCCTCTGGGAGACAGGCGTGAAGTGTATGTATGTATGTATGTATGTAATTGTTTACCTGTTTTACACATTGATTGAGTAATCAGCATCACTATCATTATCAGCCGCATGATATCAACTGCTGGGCGAGAGCCTTCCCCATGATTTCCATGATCATTTGGGGGGAAATGCCAATAATCACCATTGCGCCACCGTGCGAACACGAACGGATAATACAAAAACGAAATTATACATAATTACAATAAACTAAAACAGTGTTAAAGTAAACTTATTATTTCTCGGAATCTTTCTAGCTAGGCATCATACTTAGAAGTAATTTGGAGCCAACGAAAATATAACAGAAAAAAAAACCTCTCCTTTGTACCAAACTCTCTTAGTGATTATCTAAGTCGAGCATCATTAATTTGACGTTCAGTGTAAAGGCGCTCTTAATTACAGGGCCAAATTAACGTACGATGGCTGCTAGGGTGCTTTGAAAACATCACACCTCAACGGTGAAAAATGCTCGCTCTAAGATATTTTTATTTCACTACCATCCCGCGCCAGTGCTTAGCAATATTGTACGCGTGGAATATTTTAATTCGTTTATTTAAAAAAGGCAAGGCAAACGTTGTTTTTACATTATCAACAATAGGTACATAATGAACAAGTGTGCTCCATCGTAGACCACACCGCTGCTTAACATCAGGCAGGATGGTGGTCAAACCTTTGTTTATAGTGATAAAAAATTTAATAAAAAAAAACAATGTTTTACTTGGTTCAATTATATCAAAACATTTGCTGAACCGGCAAACATTCTTGTGCCAATATAATTATATTATTAACAATGTTTTATTTTATGGTCCAGTTAGTCGGATTCTTGACTTGTTACCAGAGGTCACGGGTTCGAGTCCAGCTACTGAACGTGTACCAATAGGACTCTTTTTTAGAGCCTATGTACGTAACGCAACGCTTGTACGGGGAAGGACAACACCGTGATGAAACCCGCACACCACAAGTGTGTGAACCCTATAACGCGATGGGGGTGAGCCCACCGCCACGACCGATTTCGGTCATGGCGACCACTTCGCTCCGTCATTCAGTCAGTTCCGGTGACTTTGACGCTCATGCGCCCGGAGATGGCTGATGTAGCCAATCTTCTTTGTGAAGACACGCGCGCACAAGGCACAGGTGAGTTCACCGTTAATATAATTGTACTGTATGACAGCGGGTGGTCGGGCCTTCTGCGCGTCACGTTGTGCGTCGAGATTATCTTTACGCTGTTCCTCGAACTCGCGCGTCCACCTCTTGACATGCCCGCACCATTCGTTGCGCTGTGCTGCCAATACTTCCCAGTTTGTGGGCTCAATATTGCATCTCTTCATATGTCTTTTCTGAACGTCTTTATATCGGAGGAATTGGCCACCTTGTTTCCGCTTGCCTTCCTTGAGTTCAGAAAAGAAGATGCGCTTCGCCACTCTTTCCTCGGGCATCCGTGAGACGTGCCCCAACCACCGAAGTTGTCGACGCATGATGGGCGTGGAAGTGCTAATATGTATTGGAGAAACATTATTTATAACATTTTTGTCAAACTGTACGAAAATATGAAATAAAAATTGCTGAAATAAACCCATGAGAATGTAACGACTAGGCTTTAGCGGCACTCCTAGACAGGATTTCCCAGTAAGCCTGACATAACAGCCAATTACAACGCGTGTTATATGTTTTGTCTTTCTTGACGCGCATGTTACACGTCACAATGATTTATTTTTAGCTTCTTTTTTATCACTATGAACTAGCGTTTGACCACCATCCTGTCTGATGTTAAGCAGCGATGTGGTGAAAGATGGAGCATACTTGTTCATTAGGTACCTATTCACCCGCGACTTGAAGACCTTCAGACTGTACTGCGCAGGAAACACAACCTCCGGCAAGTCGCTTCTCTAGGAAAAGCGTAGCTATACGCTTGGTACGAAATCATCGACTTGTCTTGACGCGCCATCTCTTTTTATTGCCCTTGTCTTTTCTTGAGTATCTCTTACCAACATCCACCAGTAACATGCACTAATCGAACTTCGTCCGGTGAAGAAGACAAACGCGGGATTTGTTTCATTTTCTCGAGCGACTCTACAGACGCTACTGCTATGACACGCACAATAGTAGGAGATGATCACTTCAAGGTGTGGTACAACATATACTAAGCTGAATATATATAAATCAGGACGCTAGCTCACCCGGCATACGTTGTTTTGCTTATATATATTATAAATTCCGGGATAAAGATAAATAAATGTATCTGTAACGGTATCTGCGTGCCAAATATCAACCAAATCTGTCCAGCCGTGTTGTCGTGATTCGCGGACAAACAGACAGACAGAGAGACAATTTTTCCAAAAAATATGAAATTCGGCTTCTGTAAAAGCAACTTGATATTATCCATTGGTTTTCTCGTAAAAAGAATCAATGTACACTCAATATTGTTCACCGGGTATACAGGCGCGAATATAATCAAAGATGAGCTCGAGCTTACCTTTGTTATTTTACTCGACGTTTCGACGCAGTTGCTTGCGTTGTGGTCACGAGTGGACTGGAGTGTGGCGGCTGCCAGGTTTACTGGTTTCAAAATCAATGTACAGTTTTGGACCCCGAACAGTTTTATCTCAATATATTTATTTGCGTTCTACAATGGTTGGTAACAGATGGTACAAAGCACATGACATTGTAGATCCTGGTGGACACAGCAAATTGGTGTAGAAGAGAGGAAGATACAGTTTTAAACCTATCAGTACTTAAAATTATTTCCTTATTGGTACTTAGTACCCCAGCTAATTGAGATCATCTTATATATCTATATGTATATATGTATATGTATCTATCTGCAGACTAAAGAAGCTAAATTATTTAACACTAAGATGCAACTGCCAACTTGAACCAAGCATGCCATAATAACCATCCAGTTCGCAATTAGCACACTTAGGCTTGAGTAAGTGAAAAAAGTGTGCTAAAATCAATGATTCGAGTGCGCTCTCCACACTTTGCCTAATTGAAACATTAAAACTGTCAAATTGTCTGATTTATGCCGCGGCGGGCTCGCATAATCCCGCATAATCCGGATAATCGGGCCGGGTTCTGTTGGTTAACGACTCGTTAAAGAATTTATAATTAGCGTTCACATCATATACCCTGTTACACTCTTACACATGCACAGTACACGGGCAAGTTTGAGCTCTACGGCTGTGATGCGTCAACGTGTCCGCGGTCTGTTTTCGCTTGCAGTGTGTCTGTGAATGTGACGATTGGACCGCAAAGTTCGGGAAGTGGTAGCCTGTGTTTTAATACCACTAATCAACATTCAACTATGGTAATTTGTGAAATGTAACAATATTAAATTTGGACTGTGCTACGGACTCCTCGTGCCCATTTGCCGTGGGAATGGCATGAGCCGGGCGAATGGTGTAATGTTTAAGTTCATTAAGCCACACAGTTCTGTTTGTTAGAGTATTTTTTAATTTGTGTTCTAGTACACGTATGCGGTCTAAGTTCTAAATTAATTAGCGCGTTTTGTGAAATCCAGTTAGGTACGTTTTTATCTGATTGTAATGGTATTATACAGTCACATATCTGTATAATACAACTATTTGTGATGAAGAAAAAGCTTAAGCTTCTGTGGTACAGTTGGTCGGATACCTGAATAGTAACCGGGAGGTCGCGGGTTCGAGTCCGGCTACTGGACCAATGGGAGTCTTTTTCAGAGCCTATATACGTAACGCATCGTGATTAAACCCGCACACCACAAAGTGTGTGAACTCCATAACGGCGATAGGCTCACCCCCTGTCACGTTGGGTTAAATACGCTTGGTGAACTGTGGGCATTAGCTTAGCAAGTGCCTCTGCTTTTTCCGCTTTGGGATTAAAAGGCGTGAAGTGCATATTGTATTGTAAAAAGTTAAGCTTTATTTAGGTTAATTATACAGGCTGACTTGTCCAGCAGTGGACAAGTATGGGCAGATGATGATGATGATACAGACTGACTTCGGGGTCATGATTCGGACCAACATTTGCTAACTCAGAAAATTGTAGCGATTCCAACAGTATAGTTGTTTTTGTGCCTGAGACATTTAAAATTTCTTAAAATGTATCGTTTTTTACCGAATATTTCCAACAAAATATTTGGTCACACAAACGTTTATGACAAAAAAAAACTTTCTTCAAGAAAAGAAGTATCTATAGCATTGAAATCGCTATCATTTGATGAGTAAGAAAAATTTGTTCCGGATCATGACCCGAATGTCACCCGGTATATTGAAATGAATCTCACGTATAGAAGAAGTTATTTTTTTCAATGAATGAATTTACTCTTTATTGTTCACTGTACATTACAATAAATGTAAAAAAATACTATGAAAAATTTCAAATGGACTTATCGCCCGTAGCGATTTCTTCCAGTTAACCTAATTTAAAAATTAAACGAGCTTAACAGATAGAGTATAGAGTGCTTTTTAATTTATGTTATGTTCTGAGATTTGTATTATTTAGTATATTAGAAAGGCCGAACATAGATACTTTTTTTTTAATTTGTTTTTTTTCTCAAGTGAATAAAATGCATTTATAACTAAAACTGTATTTAGCCGGTATCAATATTAATCGATATATAAATAAATATCATTTTAATAAAATATAAGTATAAATTATGACAAAATTAAATTACTTTCTATTAAATGTTTAAAACAGTCAGTCAGTGTCAGCTCGCGACCACGACACATGTAACTGTGTCGAAACGTCGGGCAAACAACGAAGGTAAGCTGAATGCTTATCGTTGGTTAATCTTCGCGCTATAATACCCGTTTTAAACATTTAATAT
>SJJU01009442.1:0-15849 GCA_012932125.1 Conopomorpha cramerella | reverse complement strand
AATAATGTAATAGAACTATAGTTACCAATCTGACGAAGAGCCCTTTCATTTAATCAGTCTCAAGGACACAGCAGAGTTGACGTGGTCACATCGATCCAACAATGCAATCTAACCGCGGATACAGAAAGACTCGTACAGTAAAATCAGATTGTCATGTCTACGTCTGACATGATCAGACTTTACTTAATTATATATTTTATAAATTTCGTCTCCATATAAAATAGAAAATTTTCTGTGTCCGTAGAAAAAAATGTTTTTCATTTCCCCGCATTGTTACCATAGTACAAGTTGTTAATATTGACGAGCCCAACAACGTTTCTAAGACCATTGCTCGGGGTCCATTTACACGCAGTATATCTCAGTAACTACTGATTTACTATTACTATTAAAAATTTAAGTTTCTAGGGCTTCTAGGGTTAGTTTACATTAATGATTATTATTTTATTGCATCTCTTACACGAAACTGTAGAGAAGAAATATTTTTCAGAACGAACGAAGTAAACGGTCAAAGAAGTTTTGAAAATACATAATAACAAAAGTATTAAAAAAATTATTGTTGTGAAACAGCTTTTTGTATACGTAGGTAGCTACTGTAGAATGCAATAAATTTATTGAGTATTTAATGTTTAAAAAAAATAGATAATAGGCAAAACAAAGAGGCTGAAATAAGCTGTTGGCACAAAAAATAATATTTTAATGAACCATATTCCCGAAGCACGCACTGTACAAGTAACCTACGTCATCTCGCAGAGCACTCTTACGTTTTGTACACGGTTTCCCTTTTAGGGCATTAACCAGTTTTTGAGAAGCACGCAGAACGACCCGGCTTTGCCTATACTAATATTATTAAATGCGAACTACACGTAACTCTGTCTCGCTTTCAGGCCAAAACTACTGATTTAAATGAAATTTCTTATACAGAGCCTGGGAAAGAACATATGTAGATTATTTTTTATCCATACAGACGCGTCACTAACTAAACAGGGGGTATTATAGTTTGTACGAAATACTGAAACTACGGGAATGACATCGCGGGGCGTCCACTAGTAAGATATAAATGCCAATAGATAATTAAGTGAATAAATTTTAATGTGCATTGTGCTATATCATTATCTAATCTTTTAGTATCGAAAGTTTTCCAATACATAAAGATTAGTTACTGATATATTACCTACTTTTCATCAATATCTACTTTCTTTTATAACTTACCAGCAGTGCCCCGTGGTTTTACACGTATTTTTCCTTTTTTAAATGAAAAAGGCAAGCAAAGGTAAGCTCGAGCTTGACTCTGATTTTATACTGTATATTCCGTTCCTGTCGGATTTTTTTTGACGTATCGCTAGGCCATACAAAATAGACGATTTTCTGCCTTGGGAGATAAGGAAAAAAACATTTTTCATTCCCCGCATTGTTCCCGTAGTAAAAGTTGTTCATATTGACGAGCCCAACAATGTTTCTAAGACCATTGCTCCGGGTCTTTTTACATTCAGTATAAAATGACGTCTGTCAAAGGGAAAATAACTGTGAACGGTGTCTACTTGTCAGGTAATTACACTTCGTCAGTTTTATCAATTACCTTTTACCTGGAAGAAATCGCATTCAGCGATAAGGTCGCCTTTACTGATGATAATATCGCCTTGATAATTATCAGTGTCAATGTATCTAATATCTAGTATACTATAAAGTGTTCATTCATTTATTCCTTCAAAAGATAAAAAAATACTCAATGATTTGTTCATTAAGTACTATTTTGACCACCATCCTGCCTGATGTTAAGCAGCGATGATGGTGTACTTAGGTACATCATTTTCGAAATCCGTGCTATGCTATTACCTACTTCCTACAAACGTCCTTGACTCAACTTCTACTTGAGTAAAGGACTCAACTGCATAAGCTCGAGTCGTTATCACCGACAGGATAACAGCTACAGATATCCTCTTACGAAAGCCTTCCGTACCTAGGACAAAACCTTCGCGTATGGTTCTCAAAAAGACAGGAGGGTGAACGTCAACATGACCCTGGCTCTATATACTGGTGCGATACCGCACTGGTTCACAGTCCGCGATCGGTCGTGATAGAGGCAGGTCGCCACTGCATACAGTGACCGATATAAAATACACACAATTAGAAAGAAAATAGAACGAAGTCAAGATCAGTGTTTCGTGTGCAATTTTGTGGCTGTGTAACTGTTAGAACAAAACAGAAGGTATGTTTTTTGTATTTTCGACTGTCGCAGTCAAATAGTTGAATTAATTTTCTATTTATGTATTTGTTGGTATAGTGGCGACATTTTAAAATATGTTTACGTAGTAAAATCTAAATAAAAACGTACTAAAACTATGTTTAGAGATTATCAACTAATAATAACATCGTCATAAATTGCACTCTTAAACGCCGACCAATTTGTATATTGCTAAACTACAAGATCTCTGATGCTGATTATGCGAACAATAAAGTTCTTTTTCACAATTTTTTCGCCGACAATAGAGGCATGTATCCGGCGTTTGGTTTAACAACATATTGTTAAGGAGTCAACGCGGCTGTTAGAATTTACTACGATACGTGCGAATCTCTGGAGAATTTATGACCGCACATTTTGCATTCACATTTATATTACTAGTGATTATGTCTATGCGTAAATGCTTCTGGGACCGGAATATTTTGAGTAGGCACATACAATTCATACATACAGAAACGCCACACCTCTGCCCTAGAGAAATAGAGAGAGATAATCTGTCCCAAATCATCTTTTACTATTATGATTTTTTGTTTAAAAAAAATGTCAGAATTGAGGATGATTAAAAAATAAAGATATAAAAACTAGATATAAAAAATCTGCGTGCATATTTTAATACAAAAGAAAAAAAACCTTGTAATAAAATTGAGATTAATTGCTTATCTGACTCATTTTCCTAACTGAATATAAATTTAATACGTAAAGAATTAAATTAACTTTATGCCAATAAGTACAAATGGAGGTTGAAGGTAAGTTAATCCTGTACGGGATAGCTAGAGATTTAGCTCAAGTGGAGTGATTATTGAAGATTAGTATCTAGCATGTGCCTTATCATTACAATAAGGCACATGCAACTTAAGCATAATTAATCATCTCTTAGCTTTTGGGGACACAAAATAATTTAGTAAAGCGAAACAAAAAAATAAAAACAATTGGACAATTTGTCAAATAATTTTTAAGTATATTATTTAAGTTTGTGTACTTTATGATAAAGTATAAACTGAACATATGCACTTAATTAAATAATGACAAAACTGGTCATATTGAATGATTTTGCATTCGAATACCACAACTAAACTGCCAATTGATTTCTAGGCTATAAATAATAGAAGATCTGATATAACCCTTACGACAGAATCTTGTAGAGAATTGCTTCAATTTCCTGAAGTCACGCATTTCCCCGCCAATTGATCGACGAAGGACTCTAACGAGAGCAAAATGTTCGCGATTCGTACAACTTTCTTACATCGATAATAATAGGTACGATTCCTACATCTATTAGTTTCAATAATAATCCCATGTGAGATAGCGTATTGAATTTTGTTTGCCTTCGTCTGTTTAGACAAAACAAGTCGTAAAATTTAAATCAATAAAATAGTTAACTGGAATATACTCTTTTATGTATACCTACTTACCTTACCTACCTTACTAGGACCGTCTCTAAAGTTAATTAATTAATTATTGTCTAACTAATAAGTGTAATACCCACTTACATACGTAATTAATAATATCAATTAACTAATTTTACCTCTCGTATCCTAACTTTTTGATGACATCGTGACCACGAAGTAGATGGAAAGTCAGCTTAGAAAACTTCGGTTTGCTTTTTTGCACGAATGAACATCTCTTTATTACTGCATATTACAAATACTTTAAACTGTATCTTTATCTGTAGCCGTCCGTTATAGAAACACGTCATGCGATGTTGGTAGTATTACCAAAGCATACTATGGTAATAAAAGCAGAGGTACTTCCTAAGACAAATGCCCACCGTTCACCCTACGTGACAGGGCGTGAGCCCATATCCGTCTGGTATATTAATTTATATTACATACTTCAATACAGAGGCGTGTAATTGGAGAGGCCTATGTCCAGCAGTGAACAAGTATGGGCTGAAGATGCTGATGCATAATGAAGAGTAGGTAACCTATAAATTACACGATTTTTCACAAACAAACAATACAATATTTTACCGACGGAAGTTTGCGAAATAATTTAATCCCTAATTACCTACCTACATTATTCTGTAAAACAAACAAAAAGTAATTTAAAACCAGCGGCGTTCATTTGCCTCTACATTTTGTAATGCAGTTTCTTTACTTGAAGGTCAGAATTAAATGCTTTATAAAATAATAATTCGGTCCTTTCTTATTAGAGGTCCATTAAAATGTTGGTCACCTTGAACCAGCGGACAAACCACACACTGTTCTGATGAACGTGTCCACTTACTACATCACGATGTAGAGCTATCATATCAGTGGCGTGCACACAGTATAGGCGACACTGCCTACCTTAGTATTTTGGCTTCCCGACCTAATAATAGAGTTATTGCTAGATCTTTTTTTGTTGCACTCACGACGTAGGCTAACGAAGGTCCTGTGTTTTGTGGGTGAGTAGATAGGTAGAAGCCAATATTTCGTAAAGACATGTTACCTACAAATATTATTGTGTCGAGCCGTAGGGATTACTGCCTACCTTGTCGTAAAAGCCAGTGCACGCCACTGAGAGCTATTATGTAAATACTAGCTGACCCGGCAAACATTGTTTTACCAATATAATTTATAGCACATATATATTCTAGTTTACAAGCTACAATCCTGCCAAGTTTCATCAAAATCAGTCCAGCACTTTTTGCGTGCATGAAGGACAAACATCCATCCATCCAAATACAATTAATTGATTGATAAATACGACTGTCCTAATGCGTCACCTGTTTTGATAGAACTCTATCTGTAAGCAATATAAGCGTTATGTATGTACCTATATACCTACCTGTTATAAAGATCTAATATAGACAGTAACTAAGTAGGTACACTTTATGACTGTTTTCAGGGGTAGGCAGAGACTAGTCTCTACATCTGACATATCAATTTGCCTCATCTAAAATTATACACACTCGCCACTTTTAAATTCTGTAGATATTACACTAGATTAAAATAATGGATGGAATTAGTTGATGCTCGTTAGTCATGCATGTGTAATCAATCAAATGGTAATTAATTGTGCAGTACTTATAGATAACATTTATCCGTGTATTTACTAATATCAATATTTATTTTCCGTAACCAAGTTTATTTTAAACGATTTCAAAAAGGCGAGACTCCTTCTCAATTCGCCCGTATCTGTTTATGTTTGTTACGTCAAGACTTTTGACTGGGTGAACCGATTTTGATATTTTGTTTTTATTTAAAATCTGGTTCTTCCCTTGTAGTTGCAATTATTTTTTTAAAGATCAGTTCTGACAATGAGTTCAAGGCGAAAACTATATACATAACTTTAACTATATAGGTAGGTACATATTATTTTTTTACTGGTTGAGTATACCTACCTAATACGCTTAAATTGCGAATGTAGGAAAACACGAAATATAAAGCACAAGTCAAAGCTGTTTCGAGAACTGGTTTGCTTGTGGAAGTATTTATACGCACTGATCCGCGGGAAAACCACAAAATTTCCTCACATTAATGTATATTTCCTTACCTATATGTATACCGAACTGAGGGAATACCCGACGGCGTTTGGTAAATGCACTCTGACGTCATTGTAAATGTACAGAGATAAATTAGTGGTCAAGGCAAGCACCTCTAGGACGACAGTCGCGGGTATGAATCCCGTCTCCGATATTAAAACACGCTTTAGGTGGTGTGGTGACGGGAATAGAATAGAAAGAGAGAGAGATAGAGATTTTGATTTTCGCCAATTGATGCCCCTTATAATGTGTCATCATTATTACAATGAAACTTCTACTTTTGACCGACGACGGTGGAGGTACTCAATTCGACGCGTATACTATATATATATTTTTTATATAATCACGCATAACTTTTTACAGAGTAGTACGATTTTGATAATTCTTTTTTTAATGGAATAGGTAGGTATACTGCAAAGGTCCCATACAAATTTGGATAAAATATTCCAACACTAAGGGTACTAAAACTGGGGATGATTGATTGTTCAATCACAGATTGTATTGTAATACCACGCATAACTTCGTCGTTTATGAACTTCTGATGATTCTTTTTTTTTTTTGTTAGAAAGAGGACATTTCAAAGGTAAGGATATAAGGGTGTGATGATGTGAGACCAGATAAAACGAGGGGTACTTTAAAAAAATTGGCAACTGGTATTGCTTGAATTCGGTCCTTTTTACTTTAAAATTTTCTCAAGTAGAGTTGTGGTTCGCCTTTGGAGAGACCTACATCCAGCCGTGCACGTCAATAAGCTGACATGATGGGTGTTAATGAAAGTGTTATAGTAATTCACCGGTGCCAAAAGTGCAGGGTAAATTGGTGTCATTGTAGTCATGTGTCAAATTTCCCGCTCTTCAATTAATAGTATAAATGCGAAAGTTTTTTATGTAAAATATATTTTGTGTACTTTTATAACATCTTTACGAAAAAAGTGGTGGATACATCAGCAGATTATAGCCTGGATGAGAACAAATTATACACTATATTTTTGTTGGTTTCCCGGAAGAAATCGCTATGAGCGGTAAGCAATTTTTCCATTGTCGTTTTCTTACATTTGTAATGTACCGTGTGAAATCTAATATCTAATATAATCATTTATATTTTACCGCTGTGATTTTGAAAATTCCGCTATGTTTCCTATTTCTGAACCTATAGTACCTACATTTTAAGTGTCTCTTATAATAAATACAGAATCATTTAACCCAATTAAGTTGACAATGTCGTTAAACAATCGACTCTACATTGTAGAACATTTTTGTTCAACGAACCGTGTCAAATATCTATTAAGTAAAATGCAATTATTGCAAAATGGCGTTTCTTACGTTCTTTACGTAGTTAGGTACATTTCTTTTGTAAGATTGTAAGCGTCATTTTACCGATGAATGGATCGCGTGTATTGTTCGTTAGGCAGTTAGATCTGTACTTATAATGAGTAAAGCCTTGGCCTCCCGTTAAACTGAACCGAATGTTCTGAGAAACTGTACTACGATTATGATTTAACGAACAAGTATTGTGCCACGTCGTTTAATGAAGATTCTTTGCATTGTTTCGTATTTCATTGGAAAATAGCTTTGTCATTGCTATCTTAAGTAATGATGTACTATAATAACTTTCTGTCTTTCCTATAGTTTTGTAATTGTAATTAAGTAAACTGTGACGTATCTCTCTGTTTGAGATTTGAATTGAATTCATGAGAATTAACCTTCTTGTATATGTAACAGCACTCGTGAGAAATTAAATTGTGATAAATTCATCAGTTTTCAATAGATAAATAGATAACTCTTTATTATTATTTATTATACTGGTTAAAGGCCGATAAATATGAAAGCCCGCGTTAATCATTCCTTATGGGGTAGGTACAGGCTTTGAAGTAGTTCATATTTAGTTAAATTTCGCGACGTAATACCCGGTTTAAACTTTTAAAATAATGTCAATGCGCGGTTCTTTAAAAAAAATACATAGAACAAGTTCATAGTTGATTAAAAATCTAGAAATTGGAACTCAAATGGTCAATTACGTAGGCTAAGTGTCCATCTTCTGTCACAAAATGATATGGAGCAGTATAGCTGTCGGATTGATTGAACCGACAATTTTATGCGGGTATTACGGAGCATGAAAGGTGTGACATTGAGTGTCAGGATAAGGAATAGAATTTGAAAAAAGATGTAGTGACCAAGACTGAAAAGGGAATGCTTCGCGGTTTGCGGTAGTTTGAGCATATGGAGAGTATGGATGGAAGTCTATTGACGAAAGAGATTTATATGGGTGCTGTAATGGGCCGGGTGAGTATAGGTCGCCCCAAAGACATACATCGACCAGATTGGTGATGTCCTGGTGGAAGGTGGCGTGAAAAATACCCGAAACAGGAGGTCATTTATGAAAAGATGTATGCATGTAGATGAAGCGAAAGGGCTATGTGAGGACCGTGACAAATGGAGATCTGTAGCCTCTGCCCACCCCTCTGGGAGACAGGCGTGTATGTATGCATGTTTTATGCAACTTCAAAAACTTAGTATTTTTCAATTCGACATGTACTTATTTTTTTATTATTGGCTGATAAATCTGGGATTATTTTTGTTGGAAAGAAGATATTTCCAATGAGGTCTCATTATAAAAAAGGCATGATGATGGAAAACCTGATAAATCGAAGGGAACTTTTAAAAAATGTATGGCCGTTCGGCTGGTAATGGATGAAGTCAGTTCTTTTTCCTTTAAAATTAAATGCCGTTCGACTTTCGGGATAAATGTTTTATTCCCATGTGCAAATTACGGGTATATTATTAAAGGTATTTTCATGAAATTACGTTCTGTTGTTTCCGCGTGAACGAGTGTCAAACATCAAACAATGTAGGATTTATTTTGCAAAAGTGTAACCCCACTCAACTGAGGTAAAGAAAAGGAAAGGAATCCGTTAAAAGGATAGAACCCCCACTTTATTTTTCCACTATCACGGTTACCTACGTTGTTGAATACTTATGAATTAAACATCAAGTATCTACTCTCGAAAAGTAAGCCGGCATCTCCTGGAGCGTTTATTTCTGCACCGACCTATTTATGGTTACGAATCACTCTTCATTTGCGGTAAAGTCACATGTTTTGTTATTCTGCCATACATACTATCTTCAAATATATATACCTCTACATATATTTATGTAGTCTAAGCTATATAAAAAGACGGAATGATTGCATTTAAAGGTGTAACGCAAATATGAGTGAGAGTAGAATGGAAGAAGAATGAATAAGAAACACGTCAAAGTTAATGAATTTCATGTGTGACCTAAGGCGCTATAATAGCTGAGCTAGACACTTATTCCATTATCAAATTAAAGGTTCCATGGTGCAAGTCGAAGGGAATACCATAATATCGCATTTAATGTTTATTTTCACGATTATGGTCCTATTACGACAGTTTCCATATTACCTACTTACTTATAAAATATTTGCTATTCCTTATGCTCAATGATCTCAGAATCTGTATTAGAATCGACGTGATAGGTTAGGCATTTGTTTCTTACGAAAATTGTATAGTAATACAATAATTAATGCAAACAAATACAAGTATAAACAACATTCAAGCACGACAATTCATTCGTTACCCTAGCCACCCCCAGCGCAGGCAGGCACTGGATGGGTCCCTTCCTACAAATTCTACTTGTTCAATAGTTTCCGAGCTTGGGACGGCACGATAACGTTTTCAGGGACATATCACGCACGTTGAGAAGATAACAAAAATACTTAAGTATTGTATCCCCGACAGTATTAAGCTGTTGGTCCTGGTTTTCCTACTTGACTACAGTTGTCGTAAAGCTGAACAATAGGAACTTATTTACTTATTTATATCCTCGAAGTATTTCACAAGCACCACCGCTCTATAACAATTATAAATTTACATTATAACTATTTTCCGCACCACGACAGTTCAATAAAATTACAGTGTTTCGCGCAAAACATCATTCGCAATTTTCATTTAAAATTTCACCAGTGTTACCACTGTTTTAGCAATAAAGTTTTGTAACTGTAAATAAAGTGCGTTTAACAAATAGTGATTTTTATTCGGGACCTCGCACCAGATGCCGCCGGCTGCGGCGCATGTTTCGCAACAAACAACGGCAGCCACTCTCTTATTGCCGACGGCATTGAGTTGAGGTATTGCTGGCGAACCTTGCTGGCGTACATGCCACGATCAATGTTGTTGCATCAAGTCTAGTTCCTACTAGGAACTGGATTTATTGGGTCACTAGGTCTTGATATGTTAGTAATTGTTTGGTTATGTTACATGTATTATTTAGATAACCTAGTAGGTAGTCAATAACTATTTGACGTTGCAGAGGCGTATAATATAATGAGGCAAATGTGTTATTTCACAGAAACTAGGATATAATATTTACACGTATGACGATTACACACACTATAGAACGATTCGTTTACGCCGGAGGAAACAAATTGGTCTGTTTTTAAAATGCAGTTTGAATGCAGTAAACGAAGTAGGTACCTACCTATCTACGAACTTAGGAGTTAAACAAATTGCATCTTTGTTACCCCAAAATTCTTGGACACCCCTTTACAGGAGGAGGCGTAGTATAATGAGATTTCTCTCTTGATGTTATTTATACAACTTAAACTTTGATTACACTTAATTTAAAATTTTTCACGCAGCCATGACGGAACAAGATGTCAAGTTGAATTTCGGTATGTCCTAATGTTTCCAAATTATTTGTAACAGCCTTAGTTTTTTTTTTTTTGCTTCTTGCACGTTTAGGTACTGTTTTTTTTCTCATAGAGAAAACCAGGTGTAATCCGAATATCTTTCCAGCGATTCTGTGACTCCTCGTAGACGAGCAAATCCAAAGTACCCAGTAACATAATTTATTTTAATTTTTCAGAAACCATGGACAGTACAGACTTCAAGGACTTCGCCAAAGCAATGGCCGAATATGTCGCCGAATATCTTGAAAACATTCGGGATAGGTAAGATGTTCGATAGCCTAGGCAGAGACAGTAGACCTGTTGCGGCCTTATTTTACGTAAAATCTTTTTATGATGGATAAAAACGTGAATGGGCATACAATACAATTCACGTTTTTGGTACATTCCTCACTCTTTCTGAAATTTGATTTTATCGTGGATATGAATTCTCTTATGTGAGGTCATATCGTAAGTAAAATGGTTAGTCTTGCACCGAAACCCTAGAAAAAGCAAAAACTGGCTTTATACAAAACAAAGAAATATATCTTTCTTCCATGGTAGCCATAACATCCATACTACGACGAAATCGGTCAGAAAAATAGTATTGGCGACTGTACCTACTTTTATACTGCTCGTAAACGTCATAGCATGAAAGAAAAACAGCGTTTTGTTATAACTCGGAATAAATTTTAACCATAGAACCACTGTCCCCAGGCCCGTTGTGCCATCAGTGAAGCCAGGCTACCTCCGGCCGCTGGTACCCGAGCAGGCGCCGGAGCAGGCCGAGCCGTGGACCGCCGTGATGGCTGACATCGAGCGCGTGGTCATGTCCGGCGTCACCCACTGGCACTCGCCGAGGTTCCACGCCTACTTCCCCACCGCCAACTCCTACCCGGCCATCGTGGCTGATATGCTGAGCGGTGGGCTCGCCTGCATTGGCTTCACTTGGGTGAGTTGACTATTTGGATTTTCTAATGTGCTCAGTTCTTAAGTGGTGTGGTTTGCACTATTACCCTTTGCATTATGATACAGAGAATTTCATCAAAAATAACGGATTTTGCACAACAATTCTCACTATAAACATTGACAACCAGATAAGTGAAAAATATTTGAAATTGTGCCTGGGATGTGCAGACAATGGAAAGGAAAGTCAATTTTCAAACTCAGTGGTTGCTCAGTGGTAATGTTTAGGAATGTGGTGTCATTATTACCATTAATCATTATTATTTATCAGCGAAAATCCAAGTGAGACCTACTCAATGGGGAATTTTCTTTGACGTTTTTCTGACACATTTTCGGACGGAGAACTGTCATTACAGAATTACTTTCCAAACAAAGTTTGACAGTAATTCTCCGGCCGAAAATCTGTTAGAAAAACGTCAAAGAAAATTTGCCATTGTACAATCAACTAATGATATCAATGTCCCACCGTAATTCTATTTTTCTACAGACAATACAGACACGACAATGTCATTGTTACGTTCAGAATCGTTCGACTTCCGTAGGAACTCTGACACACTACACATTATTCTTCGATTCGAAGAAGGTGTTTGCGACGTGGGATCATAAAATAGATGCTTCATTGTACAATTGTATATGAGAAGGCGTTCATATCCCATCACTGGAAACAGTCAAATTGGCCTCACTACAAAACACTTTTCTTTCCAACACCAATAGTGTTTTCTAAAAAAATCAAGTACTTTCCAACATTATTAGATAGCTATACTTACGTTTGTGGTTTATACTTATAGCGGCTTGAAAGAAAATATAATGTTCCGTAATATTGTTACACACACACAATTCACGCCTTTTAATCCCAAAGCGGGGAAGACAGAGCTTTGCTACAGCAAATGCAAATGCCCTCTTTCTTAAGTTTGAGGACCATATTCCAAAACACCACTAAAGACTACTAGATCTTCCATCGTGTAATATATTTTATTCTGCTCTAATCGTGTTTATGTAAAAGAGACAAACCGATTATCGTTTTATAATTTTAATCCGATATAAGACGTGACACAATTACACTTAACTTACTTACGCGTAAGTTATGTAATGAGACTTTGATTATGAAAAACGCTCTAGGTATCAGTCATACAACTTTTACCTAGTTAAGTAATTTCGTGCGAAAAAACCAGTTAGCTCAATGTCAAGGCCCCACACGCCCGACCAGCCGCTACAACGACGAAGGTAAACATCTATTTACACCATGTATGATACACTTTAATATGTAGGTATCTATAGGTTTACACAACGCAACAACTGTAATAACTTACCTACATAACGCACATATTATTAACTAGATCTAAAACCCTTTTAGAGATAAATGATTTATTGTGAAGTTCTATCAAAGATAGTGGGGTACAAAAACATACGCATTCCTCATGGCTAAATAGTATTTACAATGTGGTAACATATCACAAAGCTCTTCAATTGATGAAAGTCATGTAGGTACGATTAGATAATCGAAATAAACATCCTCGATGCACTAGGAAAAGCTCCAAGCTCATAGAAAACTGGCATTTGCTAAGCTTAATAGAGGTCCCCGACTGTAAAAGGGTCCACAAAATAACAGCAACATACGGCTAGTTCGTTATAAAAGTCAAGAGATTAGATCACTAAATAAGTTATGTTAAATATGTACCTACCAAGTGCTATATCCTGTAAAAATATTATTTTGTTTTGTTTTGTACTTTTTAATAATACTGATCTGCACTTTTATTCTCTCATGTTGTGAGGTCGCCTGGTAGAGAATACTTTAGTATTAGTTCACCCATTGTACCTTTAGTTTAATAAAGTTTTAAATAAATGTAGGCAGACTAAAGCCTATCTTTTAAAATATCTAATTAAATAAACTCTTACTAAAAGGAAAGTAAGGTAAAGGAAAGTATGGCTAATAGGTACTTCTTATTAGCCATACTTCACATGCCATAAATAGCGAAGTACTTATTTACCTTACAAAGGTAAATTCAGCGAAAATAATCCTACCTACATACCAGGTACCAGTTAAATTGTTTTAAGAAAATAGAGCAATTAAGTTAAATACAATTATTTGTATTATAAATACGTAGCAATCATATTTATACTCTTAGAACATTATGATCGATACTCGGAACGTATTCAGTATTAATTGCGTATGTAACCACTTAATAGGTTACCATTAATGGGACCAACGTATAACTAACACAATATGACCAAATAAGCAAACAACTTATCACCCCCGAAATGTTCTCCTAAAGATCCAATAGATGTCTGAACAGCGTGTGTGATATACTTACGCATAACTCGCATAAGCTTTTGTAAAGAAGTGTATCTTACCAATATTATAAAAGCGAAAGTTTACATGTTTCAGTGTTTTCAGTACTAATGTGGCTTCAATGAAACTAATTATTAATAAAATAGCTTATATTATATCGGAATAAAAAGCTGAAATGCAAAGCTCATAATATATGGACGACTGCTCTCGAAATCGTAGTAAATGAAAAGGAGACGCCTTCGTCCTGCAGTATATTATATTTATATTATATAATACAAAAAAAATATATGGGAATTAGTTTACCCGGCAAATGTTATTTTGCCTATTTACATTATTAACAGTATTTCTCTGCTATAACAGCTGTATATGCTATATCTATTACAGAAAACCGCATCAAAATCGGTTTCGTATTAAATATCTAAGCATACCTACATGGGGACAGACAGCGGGAAACGACTTTGTTTTATACTACCGATTAATAACATTACTATAACCCAACAGATCGCCAGCCCAGCGTGCACGGAGTTAGAGGTGGTGATGCTCGACTGGCTCGGCCAGATGCTGGGTCTCCCGGAGAGCTTCCTGGCGCGGTCGGGCGGCGAGGCTGGCGGCGTCATCCAGGGCACCGCCAGCGAGGCCACACTCGTAGCACTGCTGGGAGCCAAGTCCCGCACCATTCATCGTGTGAAGCAGGAACACCCGGAATGGACTGACTCCGAGATCACCGCTAAACTGGTGGCATATTGCAACAGTGAGTTTATAATCATATACATGTAATAACGCTATGAGACAATGTAAGGCGATACGGCAATACGATATGCAGACGAAATTTACTATTTCTAGTCTATTTCAACTCGACACCTTTGGTCTCGAAAATTTTCAACAAAACAAACTTGATCAGCTGATTGCGTTTTGTACATGTCAATTTATTCTAGAATGCCGTTGAAATAATGATTACCAGCTAGATTTGTGTTGTTATTGTACCTATAATTGGTTCCTGATTGCGTTTTTGTATAATGAGGTCGAGTTTTTTCGTTCTTGTGCATTGAAATCTGATGAAATGCTCTCATTAGGAAATCTCTTGTCTCTCTCGCTCATCTTGAAATACCCTATTAAGCCGTAGCTTAATAGGGTATTTCAAGATCACCCTGTATATAAAGTAAGTTAAGGTAAGGAATAGTAACAAGTTTCCCCCCAATGAACCGTGACAGTGAAAAGCATAATGAATTAACATTGAAATTACTAATTCAGTAATACAAATCAAATCAATTATTTCCGACATTGTTTGCTATCGTCCTAGACCCACTATTTGTGATAAATAGGTATGTAAATATCAAATTTTTTATAAGATTGTGACACTTTTTTGCATTTGAGGTATTCACAAGGAATCAAAACAATAGGCAGGTCTCAAGTTCCTGTCTATTAATGTTATCCTCCATGAATACTAATATATTCTCTTGGTAATAATTAAGTTTTCTGCAAACATTTACCTCTTATACCTATTTCCTTAAGTTCCTTCAAGAACTTCGTAGAGACACGTCCACTAAAGTCTACAGAGTAAATCAAAAGAACGTTAGATCCCACGCATACCGGAACTCGGACGGTGCATATTGTAATAGATTTTCGTAACACTTATCCACAATGTTTTCTTCCAGAGCAAGCCCACTCATCGGTGGAGCGCGCGGGTCTGCTCGGCGGAGTGATCATGCGCGGCCTGCGTCCCGACGCTCAACACCGCCTGCGCGGGGAGACTCTCGAGGACGCCATCAAGGCTGACCTCGAAAAGGGACTCATTCCATTCTTTGTAAGTTCTACTTTTAGTTTTTAAGTCCAGGGTCTATAGGAATTATTATTCTCGAACATCTTTTTTTACTTAACATTAATTTATTCGCAGGCTGTGCCAACCCTGGGCACCACATCGTCATGCACGTTCGACGCTCTCGAAGAGATTTGCGACGTATGCATTCCCCACAAAATGTGGGTCCACGTCGACGCCGCGTACGCCGGCTCTGCCTTCATCTGTCCCGAGAACAGATACCTCATGAAGGGCATCGAGAAGGCCGACTCCTTCAACTTCAACCCGCACAAATGGCTGCTGGTGAACTTTGACTGCTCAGCTATGTGGCTGAAGGAGCCGCGATGGATCGTGGACGCGTTCAACGTGGACCCACTGTACCTGAAGCACGACCAACAGGGCTCCGCACC
>SJJU01009440.1:0-11948 GCA_012932125.1 Conopomorpha cramerella | reverse complement strand
GGCCTCTCCAATTGCACCCCACTGTGATCTGGTTTCGGCTTCTCGCATCCAGCTTCTGCCAGCCATCTTGCGTATATCATCAGTCCACCTTGCCTGAGGGCGTCCTACACAGAAAATAGTGTTTTTTTTTTTCAATTCTGCCAACGTAAGAAAATCCCGTTTACCCTAAGTCGTATTAAAGGCATCTAGTATTCGCAAAGTAAAAGGGTTCGCCGACTGAGCCCGAATGATACATAATTCATTATTACAGTGAACAGAATCCTTCGACCTCGAACGAGGGAGTACCTTCGATGTTCTGCATGTTTTTTTTTTTATTATAACCCTGACGTTTGTTGTATCTACCTTATCCTTCAACCGGGGTCTCTATTGTGTTCCCATTATGGACATGGTTGTGATCTTGTTCCTCTTTCTTTTTTAAGGAAATTCCTAAAGTAAAAAAGAGACGGAAGATAGCTTTATAATACATGTAATTAATTGGACATTGATTCGGCTGGTTTATTTTACTTTTTTCTATGTATAAAATATATACCCCCTTACCAATAAACGCGTTGTCACTTACACAACGGTTATTAGTAGGTCTACTTGAACTGGTTATTCCGTATTTGACAAACAACTGACAAGTTGAGCTTTGTATATCTTTAAAATAGCAATTCGGCCATTATTAGTAAGGCCCATAGTATATAAAAACTCATCATAATGATGTTTTACTCGTACGAGTAAAACATTAAAACTAGATATGATATTTTGGGTATGGGCCGATGATGATGATGATGATATTTTGTATCTTTCTTTTAATACGAATAAAATTATTTTAGTTAAATAAAGTGTCCAGCGTTGGAAGAATATGAGCTGATGATGAACAGTGTACTAAAATATTTGTCAAATTATGCTTTTATAAAATAACTTTGCAAAACAACAAAATTTCTTGCAATATAATTAAATCAGTTAGGTACAAAAATAAACATATAATTTACGAAAGTTAGAAATTCTCTTAACATAGAATAAATGTATAAAAAGCACAGTCATTCATTATCGCCTAGCCAAAGGCGTGGAAGTCAGACACTTGAACTTAGATGTGTAGGTTCCTTATCGAGTAGGTGTTTTGCTGCGGTAGGATTTCCCAAAATAATTACAAGGACACGATTATACTTCCCATATTGGACAATTCAAACGAGACATTAGTGGTTCGAGACAACGAGACATTTCGGGGAACGTATGTCTTAGGCCGGATCCACACTATAAGGTCGATCACGGTCCGCGACTGGAATGGGATTCATCCGGAACGTGAATGTTACGGATAGTATGAATACACATATTGTTTTTCATTTAATTATATTTTATCAGACCGAGATCGGACCGCGAACGAACCGTGATCGACCTTATAGTGTGGATCCGGCCTTAAAATTTACCCTATTACTAGGTAAAATCATAGCTTATGGAAAATTCTCGGATATCTTTCCCAAACTTCACACCATAGCCTCCTTGCCAATAACATAGCTGTAACTTAAACCTAAGTTGTTATAGTTCTATTGAAACTCGTTATTCCGTATTTGACACACAAGTGACAAGTTAACTTGAGCTTGGTATAACTGGGGAATGGTTATACCGCGTTTATTAGTAGGCCCCTATAAGTTTTATTTTTATCTTATGTTTACTTTGCGGCGTGAAAGGACGGAAGGGAGCCTTTGATCTGTAGTGGGAAAATAGTATTTCAGAATAGGTATAATAATATATTTACGGTTTATACCCATTGAGGATCGCGATTAATTAAACAAAGTTATTAAGGACTTTGGTCTTAAAACTGTCTTCATTTAACTGTGTAACATGTTTTCTAAGGATTTATCAATTTCTGTATATTTTTTATTTCTTGACGTGACATCGTTTAACCCGCCATTGGTGACGTATATGTCTGTGAGACCGGGTCGAGAAAAAAAATCGAATAACTTTTTGATCCTTTATCGATTTGCGTTGGGATTTTGAGTAGCTGCACTATTGCACGTCCGCCACCCTCCAGATCCGTCCGCGGCAGCGTAGCGGGCGCACATATTTGACTGTTGGCGCTAACCCGGTGCGTGAGACCGGCGTCACCAAACACGTAAGTTTAATTACGATATTTCAATATGTAATGAAGGTTTTATTTATTTCATTTAACGGCAGAATATGAAGATATTTACAGTTTTATGTTTACAGTAAGTACAGAATATGAAGATATTTACAGTTTTATGTTTTCAATAAGTACTTTCATGAATTTGCTGATGTTACGAAAATATTGTAGATAAAATACGTTTTGAGCCTACCAATGAACTATCCTGTTTTCTAGTTTGTCAAATATTTTTAATACTTTCAGCATGTCTTACGAAAACGAGCAGCGACGTTTGGAAGCTCTTCTCGACGAGGAACATGATAAGGCTATAAGTTCTTCAGACACGTAGTGCCATGTTGCACGAGCTGTTTGAGTGATCAGGAACAAGGATTTTTAGGAGCAATTTTTTTAATTTTTTTTTTGGAAGATGATACATTTATATTATTTTTACCGAGTTCCTAATGTCCAATGACCAAAGAAGGCTGATTAGATCTAATTGATTAGAGTTAATTGTAATTGTTTTGTTGATTTTTTTGTAGTCAGTCTTAAAAGTCTGTTATTTTTTGAGTTTTATATTCTAAGCAAGATTGCGTAATAAACGAGTTGTGATTTACTTTATTCATTTGTTTTAATGTTGGGAATATGTATTTGACTAGAACTGAAGCCAGTAAAAACAAATATAATTGTTTAATTGCATTCATAATATTTTTTCAAAAAACCCGGTCTGTGAGACCGGCGTTACCAATGATGCAAGTGAAATTCACGTCACCAATGGCGGGTTAATAACTCGATACGGGCTGCATGCACGAAAAAGATGACGTCATTGTCCCATTCTGCAAGCGAGTTTACTACTACTACTAAAATGTTTGTCGTTGTCACGTCAAACTACCGTCCGTGAACCGACTATACCGGCAACCATTTTTTTTTATTATCAAACTAGCTGACTCGGCAAAGTACTTTTTCCAATCAACATTATTAACAGTGTTTTTCTGCTGTTAAATGCATGTATTATACATTTAAACCATCTCCAAGAATCCCTCTATCTACTAAAGAAAACCGCATAAATTTCTGTTGCGTAGTTTAAAAGATCTAAGCATACATAGGTACAGACAGCGGAAGGCGACTTTATTTTATACTATGTAATGATTGACAGGCCGTATTCGTCACCGAAAGCGTTAAAAGGTGTAATATTATTGTATAAAAAACAGCAATTACGGGGGTGACATCGCGGGTCGTCCACTAGAATTAATACGACTGACAATTCGCTGCTAAGTGTCCTAAAAGAGTTCATTATTCATTGCGACTTTGCGATGGCTAAATTGAAAATACCGTTTAATGAAGAAAACCAGTGAAGAGCTGGAAGATTCAAGCCAATATTTTTATATTAAAAATCCGTTTCTCCCGGGACTGTGTGCCCCGGTTATACTACATAGTGTGGGGTTATGGAGCTTGTTTTTTTACGTTCTATTTTTATTGAGTTTGTATCTGACTTTTCAGACTAGCCCTTTCACGACCAAGGGAAGTATTTTTCCCTACCTTAACAATCAAAATATTCGTATTTAATTAATATTTTATGCACAATTTATAAACAGAATTACAAAATGGAACATAATTACGAGTGTTATAAGAAAAGTTAATCTTTGCCATTAAAAAAAAGGCCACATTTCTGTCGCGAAAAAATCTGATTTGTCGATTGTCGATGTGCGATTTTAAAAACTTTTTCCGAAGTGAAAAAATATTATTATTTGTGTTTCGGCGTAAGTATTATTTCTTTTAGTTGTCGTAATTTATGTATACAAATAATATAAATGACTGAAAATTACAATTATAAAGGGAAGTATATTTCCCTGTGGTCCATAACTAAAAAAAAATATTTTAGAACACTACATACATACTACGTTGTATTTATAGTATTTTTGCATAATTTATTTTCTTTCTGTAATTTATTTTCATGTTCGTGGTGAAATTCTCCAAGCTTCTTGCGGACGAGTAGTGATGGGGAATATGAACTGAAATCGGACGAAAATCAACAGATTATCGCTCAGGATATGGATAATGGAGCTGGTGTAGTAATAATAGAAGACCCATTTCAGAACCAGTCTCAAGACCAGCCTCAAGTTGAGTTACCTTCCACCAGCTCCAGCTCATCCATGCCACAGGACACTCCTACAATTCCTATGTACATGAAGTACAAGAATCTTGAATACCGCCGATACATAGCTCGAGGTTTGATAAATAATTTTACTGGCAGGCACGCTCAAGACTCACTATTATTACCTCTGGAAAACAATGTATAGGGTAATATATATATAAAACGAAATTTACCAACACTCAATATGGTAAAAGAAGAAAATAAAATGAAAGAAAGTGAAATGTGCAAAACGCAAAATAAAAATCGAACCCAAAACAAATGTATGATGTGTAATGTCCACCTATGCTTCCCATCGAAGTCAAATTGCTTCATAGAATACCAAAGCTAAGTGTAAAATATGTGATGTTTTTACTATTTTGCATTATTTAAAAAATAAATGTTAAAAATAAAAGCTTTTTTTCATTGTTTTCAATATACCTGATTTTGCAATACTACTAACTATTCTTTCCTTTATGGACCATAGGGAAATATTTTTCCCATGAATTTTCCAGTAAACTATACATTTCTTGGTTATGATCTGATAAAATTTGTTAATTTTACATCTAAATCAACTAAAATAAATTGTTAGATACTTTGATTTATTCTTTTGTGCCTTATGGTCTTGTAAGAGCTAGATTAATAAGAGCTGGCATCTTAAACGCTTGTGTAGTGTCTGTGAACTAACGAGCTCGTTTGACGTACCACTGCTTACAAATATAGAGTGATTGTATTAATTTTAAGATGACATACGAGTCAAGGCGTGGCAATAAATATCAAGTCGCGGGTGAATATACGTAATACCTTATGAACAAGTGTGCTCCATCGTAGACCACATCGCTGCTTAACATCAGACAGGATGGTGCTCAACCGCTTGTTCATAATGATCAAAATAATAATTTAATATAAGGTCCAATTTGCCATCGTTTTTATTTTCACCTTCCCGATCTCGAGACCACCAAATAGTAATGCAAGGTAACCAAATAAAAGAGTAACATAGACCCATCGCGCTTTCACAATAGGACAACCAGGAGAACGACAAAACGTCTTGCCAGGTGAACATTCCATTTACGCGAATCATACAGTTTGCGTCAAACTTCATAGTGCGAACCGTCAGGATGTGGAATGACTTGAATGAATCTGTGTTAACTGCTCAGATTAATCTGAAGGTCTTCAAGTCAATAAACTAATGAACAAGTGTGCTCCATCGTAGACCACATCGCCGCTTAACATCAGGCAGGATGGTGGTAAAACCCTTGTTTTATATAAAAAAATAAAAATAAATACACTTCACGCCTTTTAATCCCAAAGAGGCACTTGCTTAGTAAACAAATGCCCACGGTTCACCAAGCGTATTTAACCCAACGTGACAGGGGGTGAGCCCATCGCCGTTATAGGGTTTTATATAAGTAAACTGATATGGTAAAAAAATCTTAAAATTGTGAAATAAATCTGAATTTAAAAAACTATTTCAGCATGAAAATAGATTCTGCACCGGATACGTCTGTACGTTGTCGGTGCCGCGCCTGCTCTCCATTGGCTCGGAACAAACAGACAGCTCTATTATACCATAATATATGCATTAGTAAATAAATAGTGTTTTGTGAGCCACAAATGGAGCTTTAATATCTCGTAGGTAATCTAAAATGGTTTTCTCTTTACGGTTGGCCAAGAAAGTGGTGTATGAGTTTTTTATCAGTATAACATCAATAAGGTAGAGGACATGTGTGTGCTGATGATGAAGGTAGGGGAAGTCATATTTTATGAGTAAACAATTAATTTTATGTTCGTCCTATTAGTTTCAGCCTTTGGGTGGTAGATTTTAAGTAAGTGGTAAGATTTTAAGCTCACTCATATTTTGTAAAAAATTAACACAGGCGTGTTTGTTGAAGTAAAGTTAAAATATGGTACAGAATTTCGTTATAAATAGAAATTAATGTTATTTACAGATTGGTGACAAATTCACAAATGGAAACCGCAGAAAACAAAATACAAATGCATTTCATTGTTCGTTCCATCAAGAATTATATTTTTTTCTAAATCATTTATGACCGGCCAGTACCATTGTATGTAGTAGGTAGTGGTTAGATTATGTTACTATTGAATCATCTATGAATCTAAGCGATCTTTTAATTTATATATGGCTGAAACTAGGAGAGATAGAGAGTTAAGAAAGGCATAATATTTCTTCTACACCCGTGATAGTTATGTTTATGTCACGTGCTAGGGACGTATGTATATCTCTCTCTTTATCCCCAGCACGTGACCAGGGACCTAAAACTACTATACTCTGATCGCATCGCTCTGACATCGTAGAGGAAAACGATGTGCATTGCTGCTTTTGATACTTTCATTTTCACTGTCGTCCGTGTGTCACAGCGATTCGCATCGTTTGCCGCTACGATGCCAAAGCGATATAACTACCAGAGTGTAAGTAAACTTGGCCCCATGTGTATTACTTCCAATAAGGCACGTCAAAGGGTATTATTGTGCACATTTTATTACAAATCTCCACCTGCCAATCTATATATTATATGTACGTATGTATATAAAAGAATGTATGTTCGTTAGTCTCGCTGAAACTCGAAAACGGCTGGACCGATTTGGCTAATTTTGGTCTTGAATTACACGTGGAAGTCCAGGGACGGTGTAAAATGTTTCTTCCAATACACGGGGTGCAAAGGCGACTTCTTATGGCAAAACAAATGTTTGCCGAGACAACTAGTATGAAATAAAATATCAATTTTGGAATCATCATGTCTCGATGCAGTCGGTAAGGTACTAAGCGCTCCCAAAAGAAATCAGATGATTTCCAATCGCTTTTAACACACACCTTTTTGACCAGTAACTTTCGTCTCACTCTAATCATGTTTGTGCGAAAGAGGCAAACCGAGCGACACCTGAGTACTGATTATATTATTTCAGAATCACTATCCCAACGAATCGTCATTATTACATAAAGTAAATTATTTTAGGTCTCGTAGCCCACAGTGCTTCAACTAATTACCAAAGTCAACGGTTCGTTTAGCATTCCTGGACATATCCAGCTTCACATCATTTTCAACAGTTGGAACTTTATTACTATGTAATATAAGGACGCGAATTGTTCAATTCTTACAGCTACGTCGAGACTAAAACGGACGGAATATCGATATAAGTCTGTCGCGAAATTTCTGCTGCTCAACACAAGTATCCTTACGTAGAACCAGCGAGCTATTGAGAGCGAGTAGATGAACGATTCAATTTACGTCATCCGATAGCATTTTTCAGTAATGAATGAGTATCTTCAGATTAAAATGAGTCACAATATCGATGAAATCAATTACTCCGACTGATTGGATTGGCTTTTCATTAAAATGAACGGGGAACGTATAGAATTTCTTATTTCAACCACGAAAGATATTGGAAATTAATACAAATAGACCGCGACGGTTCGGTTTTCCTATTGTGCCTTGTTTTAGATATTTTATTTTTTATCACAATGATAAAGCTTTAGACCACCATCCTGCCTGATGTTAAGCAGCGATGTGGTCTACGATGGAGCACACTTGTTCATTAGGTACCTATTCACCCCAGTGACTTGAAGACCTTCAGACTGTACTGAGCAGGAAATACCGACTCCGGCAAGTCATTCTACATCCTGGCGGTTCGCACTATGAAAGTAGACGCAAACCGTTTGGTTCGCGTAAATAGTAAATCCACCTGGTATGAATGATGTTTTGCCGATCGCCTGGTTGTCCTATTGTAAAAACGCGATGCAGGTTATGCTATTCCGTAGCACATTCTCCGAATTCGAAGATTCTTTGCCTTTATTATTGTGGGTACCAAGACATACGCGAATAAAGGCTACAATGTAACTCGCACATACGTGCGTACCACAATCCACAAATGTCTACGCTTACGCACATACACCTTTAAACAGTGTGTTCACGCAATATTGTCTTGGACATTATTCGTCTTATTCATAAAAAATAAAACATTGGCTAAATCGTTGACGTATATCAACTTAGACTGGTTTATCCGTATTTGGCGTACATTGGACCAGTTTTTGAGACCTATGCTAGCCCTGCGTTAGCGCTGTTCTTGCTTTCTGAATAATACGGATATGTTTTATATTGTTGGTGTGACGGGCCCGTTGGTGTAGTGGTCAGCATGTCTGCCTCTGCTCTATAGGGCCGTGGGTTTGATTGCCACCGCTGGCAGGTATTTAGGTGATGAGCTTTTAAGTACTTGTTGGATGTGTCTGGGTGTTTTGTTTATATAAGTATGTATTTAAGAAGAAAAAAAAGTATTTAAGTATATTTCGTTGTCTGATTTCCATAACACAAGTGCTTTAGCTACTTAACATGGGGTGAAGGCAATGTGTGTGTTGTTGTAAAATATTTATTTATTTATTTATTATGTACTGTAACGTGACGGTTTCGCCACCTGCAATATTTTAACTTTAATTCAAACTTTTTCGTCTGTGTGTTGCATGTCGCGTGATGGTCGGCCTCGGAGTAAGGAGTTTCACTATAACCGTGGTTTCGTAAAACCACACAACTTTTTTTTTCAGGAACAATTAGAAACCCATTTTTGAAATAAGAACAGGCACATTAAACAATTACGTGATTGATAGATTAGCCTGAAGTTGCAGAGGTGTTCTTTTTGGTTAGTCACAGGGTACTTTTATTGTCCAACTATTGAGGTTTAGTTAAACAAAGTCTAGTCTAAGTATAATTATCCTAAGATACTTACTACGAACATAAAATAATATTCCCGGTTTTATTCACGGTCACCTGACCCAAAACTAGAACACCAGAGACTGTAATACATACATAAATACTTTTAAACACACCCAGACGCAAGTATGGGAATTCAACTCATGACCGTCGCCCTAAAGACGATATGCCTTGACCACTAGTCTGTATCGGTACAATTTTTAACTTGTTACAGATTTTTAACACGAGTACATTAATATTTAAAATAAATACTGTAATAAACCAGTCGGATTTTTCCCAGAATTCATTATTTGTTTTTTTCGAGTTTCATTTCGATATGAAATAAGTTAAAGATTTTCCCGAAACAGCGCTCGTTTGGAATAGGTAGGTATCGACAGCATTTTTTACTTCCGGGAATTTATTAACTTGTTCGAAGCGTAACCACCGGGGCATCCACTATCATGCCTACACATAAATGAAGTTAAACCTACACACGTCAGTCATGAAAAATAAACCATTTATGCAAAAAGCGATGACGGCTTTGTTTCCCCACGCGATTTTTGGCCACGTTGTGCACATCGCAGCCCACTGTGCGTATCGACGTATGTACAGTTGAGTTGAAATGTGTCAGTTAACATTTTTGACCGGTCGAATAAATAAAATTAAAAATTGTTCCCACGGAAACTGGATATGTTAAACAGTACTGTAAACATTGAAGTTTATGTTTTTGCGCTGTTAATACGGAAAAGTTTCAATGCTTTTTTTTGGCGGTAGGCAAATATTTAGCGAAACGGGTAAAAAGCTTTGAGGGGTTTTTTTTCGCCGTGATCTATTTCTACAATACACTCGAGTTGAAATTTTTCAGGACTTTTTTATTTTATTGGGTATCAGTGGCGATAAAGGGAGTGGGTAGGGAGATGGGGTGCTGAAGAGTAATCACTAGAATAATAGTCCCTAATAAACGAAGACACTTTTCACAGGTCTTTCGACACCCTTGGACGTAGTGGCTCAGGCTGTTCCGGGGGCCCTGGCGCTGACGCGGGAGTGGTCACCGTGGGGTTTTAGTGGATGCGAGTCCTACATAACCTTGCCGCTATCCCCGTTAGCGCTGGGGTATCCATAACGTATTTCCTCACGATAAAAAAAGGTCTTTAGACACAATAAACCCAACACGATAATCGATCAAGGGAGCCGACAATCTAATACGCTGTTTTGTAACATGAATCTTGCGCGACCTGGTCACGACAGCAGATCGAGACGATTTCCAACATAAAACATTTAACAAAGGAATAAAGAATCAGCCTGTATTTGACGTAAATTAAATTCTCTTAGAAGAAGCGAAAAGCTTGAAGCACACAAACCGTCCGGGTTAGTTTCGATTCGTGCAAGGTTACACTGTCTCTAGATACTGAGTAAAGACGACCTTACCTAGAGGCTAATATAAGTTGGCCTGTACTTTCATAGAACATAGTAGCGGATTTAGATCATGTAAATATTTTCGCAGAAGCTTTTTCGCTGAATGCTGAACAGATGTACCGTGAGGTCGGAATTTCAATTATCTAATGCCATTTTCGATCCGACTGTACTTTTGTGGTTCGGAAAAATATTGGAGAATTGTTATTTTGTAAGTACTCTGTAGAAATATTCCGTATTTTTTACGGCAATGGAATAGTTTCTACCCTGTACGTATATCCTACATACATACGTGATTGTGCATCACGCCCGCTTACCAGTGGGCATTTAGAGGGGTAGGCAGAGAAGACAGATTACTTACGCCTCTTCCACGTATCTTCATACATGCTCACCGATTTGGGGTACTCAATTCCTCAGTACTCAACTTGACGCCCGGTTATCCGAACCGGTCCTCGAGAATCTGATCAAGAAATGTCTTCTAGAATATACTCTGTTCTTCTACAGGATAAGTGTGTCAATAAATATGTATATAGGATATAAGCTGAAGTCTACAATTTCTGTAGACCTTACCGAGTGCATATCAGCCAGTGTCATTGACACTGCCTGAAACGAAAAATGAATCGCCTTCCCCATACAAACTCATCATCTGGTTGTGTTTTTGTAGGAAGAGATCGATTTTTTTTGTTCGTTCGTGTGACTCAATAGGATACTTGGGAATGATTGATTACAACGTGATACCTCCACGCATTTCACTGAGAAAATAGAGAAAGTATTATAGGACATTGTCATCGAATATTTTTGCAATAAATCTACTTATCTTTATATATAAAACTCAAAGTCCTGACTGATTAATTTATCATGAACGCCCAGTAGTGCAATTCTCGTATTCTCGTCGATACTAAAAAAGTCTCAACTTAGTCCAAACTCACTTGTTACTATCCGCCAATCTTAATTGATATCATTTATTTCTTGTAGGTACAAGATATTACATCTTAGAGCCATTAAGCACTGTTTGTAGAAAAATTAAGTTTGAAATTCAATAACTCGACAAATATTCACTTTCATGTAGGTGTTCTCATAGTAACATTTGAAAATGATGCTTA
This sequence comes from Conopomorpha cramerella, assembly GCA_012932125.1. Taxonomy (NCBI): domain Eukaryota; kingdom Metazoa; phylum Arthropoda; class Insecta; order Lepidoptera; family Gracillariidae; genus Conopomorpha; species Conopomorpha cramerella. Next base: position 521 of record SJJU01009440.1, on the reverse strand, counting down.
ATCCTATATGAAAAGGCAGAAAAAAGTACCACTTAAGATTTGAGGTACATGGCTAATTGATTTTGACTTTTATTTTGCTTATCTGGGGTAAAAATAGAATTCGTGAGCTGCCATTGTGCTATTTACGCTAAGTATACTTAGCAGTAAGCCTTGGCGGTTTGAAAAGAGTTTCTTCCCGGTTCTTCTGGCCAGTACAAGAAATTAATTCCAACCGGGGACGATTACTTTTATTTTAAAAGTCACGACACGACAAATGACGTTCATGAAGCTTTGTGTTATGCTACTGTATATCTGTGTGTTATAGCACTTATAACGATGAAATAAAGAAATTTTGACTTTCGACTTTGACTTTTCCTTTTTTCCTGGCATGTCGTAGGAGCTCGAGATTTATGTTTATTCAAGCTACGAACTAGCGACTAGTATCTGAAGGCCTATATTGACATTCTTAACTCCTTGTTACACTAAGGGCTTTACTAATAATGGCGGAATTGCTATTTCGAAGATACACAAAGCTCAACTTA
>SJJU01009439.1:0-15036 GCA_012932125.1 Conopomorpha cramerella | reverse complement strand
AGTACTTTTCACGCCACCTTCGGTCAGAACATCACCAATCTGGTCTTTATATGTCCTTCTGGGGCGACCTCTCCTCCCCCGGCCCATTACATCCCCCATATAAATCTCTTTCGTCAATCGACTTTCATCCATTCTCTCCATATGCCCAAACCAACGAAGCATGCCCTTTTCAATCTTGGTCACTACGTCTTCCTTCAAACCGCAACTTTCGCTTATCACACTATTCCTTATCCTGTCATTCAATGTCACGCCTTTCATGCTCCGCAATGACCGCATTTCTACGCCATTGACTTTACTTTTATGCTTCTTCTGCCATACCCAACTTTCACTCCCGTACATTAAGGTAGGTGCCAGGACAGCGTCATGGACAGCCAATCTTGCCTTTTTCGACATGAATTGGCTCTCCATAACACTGCGAAGGGCACCGTTAACCTAATTACCCGCACTCACTCTTCTTTCAATATCTTTGTCAAACTTTCCATCACTTGTAAATAGAGATCCCAAATATACAAACTCATCCACTTGTTCAACTTTCTCACCGTCAATCATGCACTCACACACTGTCCTTTCATTATTTTCGACTACCATTACTTTGGTCTTGCTAGCATTCACTTTCATTCCTTTCCTTTTCAATGACTCATTCATACAATTAATCATCTGCTGCAGTTCATACGCCGACGGTGCAAGAAGAACTTGATCGTCAGCATATAAAAGGCATTTGATGATTAACCCACCCATATCTAGACCCCAATCACGACCTTTCAGATCTTCCAAACAACTGTCCATGAACAGATTGAACAGCCACGGAGACGCTACGCATCCCTGTCTGACACCTCTATTGATGCCAAACCAGTCTGAGTAGGTCCCGTTTACCCTGACACAGGCACTGGAATCATCATAAAGTGATTTCAAAGCCCGTACCAAGGTCCTGTCCAACTTGAACCGGGACAGCAGCAAGGTCCACAACTCATTCCTGGGTACCCGATCAAAAGCCTTCTCTAAGTCCATGAAAGCGCAGAAAACCTTTTGGTTTTTAGCCAAAAACTTCTCCGTCACCTGGCGCAAAGAGAAGACTTGGTCGGTGCATCCCCTTCCCTTCCTAAAACCAGCTTGTACATCCCAGATTTTTTCATCAGTCTCACGTATTACCCTTTCGATCAACACTTTTGCATACATTTTCCCGACGATACTAAGAAGGCTGATTCCTCGGTAATGTTTGCAATCCTGCTGTGAACCCTTACCCTTATACAGTGGAACGATTACGGCCTTGCACCAATCACTTGGTACTCGGCCGTATCGCCAACATGCATTAAAAATAAGGTACAGCAGGTTCGCCACCACGGCACCACCAGCCCTCAGCATCTCCAGCGAAATCCTATCATACCCAGCCGCTTTTCCATTTTTCATTCCTTTCATAGCCTGGAAAATTTCATTCATATGTATCTCACTTTTATTCTCTTCGCCATCCATATTAACCGCATCAACCAAAGTCGACGCGGTGCTACATTCAAACAAATTTTCAAAGTATTCCTTCCATCTCCTTACAACCATACTTTCTACATTCAAATTTTTTCCATCCTTATCTCTAATTGCTTTCATGCTATGATTCTCTGACTTACTTCTGGCTGACCGGACTAGTTTCCAAAATAGCCGAATATTATTTTGGAAGTTGTCAGAGAACCTCTTTTCATTCCGCTCTTTTAACTCAATCTTCTTACGTACTATCAGTTCTTTCACTCTCTTCTTTAAGCACTTATATTGCGACATTTTTCTTTCACTTTCATCCACATTAGTTGCTCAACTTAACTTGTCAGTTATATGTCAAATACGGAATAACCAGTTTAAGTAGACCTGTAATAACCGTTGTATATATGTGTCCGACGATCCTTGTGATACTAAAGTACTCCGCCCACTCCCCTTTGAGGATTAAGGACCTGAGGTGTATGTATATTTGTATGTATGAATGAATAACCCACAACTAAATAACTGCGTCCGTGGTCCAGTGCTTGGGTGCTTGGACTTAGGAGGTTAGGGGTTCTGCTTGGACGTGTACCAATGGGACTATTATTCAGAAACTATGTACGCCACGCAACTTTAGGCTCATTCAGTGAAGGACAACATCATGACAACGCCGATGCTCACTCACCCCCTATCATGTTGGATTAGATACGCTTGGTGAACCGTGGAAACCTACACCTCATCATCAGCCACATAACATCCACTGCTGGACGAGGGCCTCCCCCAATGAGATCCGTCATTTGGGGTGAAATGCCAGTAATCGCCACGCTTGGCAGGCGGGTTGGCGATCGCAGTGGTGTTGTGGTTTAACTCACAGAGAGCGCTGCTGCCCGTTCTCTCGAGAGCTCCCTCGGTCGGCTCTTACTGCCCCCATGACGGGAAAAGTTGGGCTGGGGTGGTGACACATGTATTCTATTCGCCGTCACCACACGGCTAACCTACACCTCGCTTTTGGATTAAAAGTCGTGAAGTGCATTTATTATTTTACGTACCATACTTACATAAAAACAATTACTCATATCAAGCACCGAACAAAACCTTTATATACAAAGAAAATAAACAAAAAACTACAGGCACGAATAGGCTTTCCTAAGTAATTACTTGATGATAAAGAATAGGTAGCAATGCCTAGGTGAAACTAAAACCTCCGAGCAACAATCCCGATATTACAAAAATACCTGCCTTTGAAATTCCAAGTGGCTCGTTTGAAACCGAAAAGTAATAAGTGAGTAATTATTGTCGAAGTTTTCTTTGAAGTTTGAATTGTTTCGGGGTATAACAAAGGCACCGCATAAGCAGAATCTTGTTCAAGTATTGTCACTCCTCGGGAGCCTTTTGTAAATGCGATTGAAGTTACTCAAAAAGCTTTGTTGGATTAAATTAAATTTGCATTACATCCGTTCTGAGAGGCGTTGTAATGGATCTGTGATGAAATTATACACCTATTTTAGGAGGCGCCTACCTGTATTAGGACAAGGGTCGGCACGGTTATTCGTGTATACATTTACAGTAGTGATTTCGGTAGTTTAGGTTTACATAAGTAGACATACATAAATTATGTATGTATGTAAACTACTTCAGTAAATAGTTATACATTTGAATTGGAAAACGTATTGTAAGGTGTAGTGACAAAGGTTTAAAATGCGTCGTTTCGAGTGAGATGATGAAGGAATGCAGGATAATGATTCAGTGGTAGTGGCTTTCCTAGAAAGACATTGATGGACCAGGAGCGGGTGTGGGTACTCTCTGAGACGTATCCTTAAGGATATCACAACAGGGGGCCAAGTCTACTACACTCAGGCAGGATGGTGATCAAACACTTGTTCATAGTCATAAAAAAAAACTCTGGTAGTCATCGCTTGCCACTACGATGCCAGAGCGTTGCAACTTCGAGAGTGTAGCAGCAGACTTGTCCCCCTTATGTGATTTCATTAAGGAGACGTCTCAGAGAGTACCCACAACCAGCGAGCCTTTATGAAGAGATATATGTTGGATGTGATGCATGGATGTGGAGTGGCGAAAAAGAATTGTCAAAATCGTGACAAATGGATGTCCAAGATCGCTGCCTACCGTTCTGGGAAACGTTCGACTAATCTGAATTGTGTATGTATATATGCAAATTGAATATGAGTCGCTCGCCGCTCATCAAACTGTGAACTACGATGAAGGAAGCGTGCTTATTAAGCCAATTCACCCGTAACTTAAGGGCTCACAGACTCTTTTTATCGCTATGAACAAGCGTTTGATCACCATCCTGTCTGATGTTAAGCATCTATGTGGTCTACGGATGGAGTACACTTGTTCTTTAGGTACCTATTCACCCGCGACTTGAAGACCTTCAGACAGAAACACAGACTCCGGCAAGTCATTCCACATCCTAGACTAGATCATAGATCATCAAGCCATTTTCGTCCACTCCTGAACATAGGGCTCTCCAGTTGCACACCATTGTGATTTATTTTCGACTTCTCGCATCCAGCTTCTGCCAGCCATCTTGCGAAAATCATCAGACCACCTTGCCTGAGGGCGTCTTACACTCCGTTTCGAGACGCGGTCTCCACTCGAGAACTCGTTTATCTCAACGATCATCTGTGAAGGTGATACCCAAATATCGGATGGAATTTTGAAAATTGTTTCGCAGACTTCAGGCACCAGCTAAGCGTGAGATGGGTTTGCGAGTTCGAGGCTTTTACTGCTGAAAACATTACTTTTTGTAATGTAACTCGCAATCGTGGAGCTCACGTTAGCTTCATGCATCATCCTAACGAAACATGCATGATTTGACCGCAAAACCGCCACGTGCAAATGTTGCGCCTGATCCCGCGACCACACCAATGTGTACATGATGCTAGAAATTCCTACTTAACAACCGATCGCCACTGCGCACTTCACCGCACGCGAGAATGTTTCAGGGGGGTTAGAACAATACGAACGAATGGACGTTTTCCGTCCATTCACTCCTTTGTCGATCCATTTTCATTATGTGCAACGTCCACCAATCGCAGCTTGCCGTGATTGGTCTTAAGGCATTAGCGAACGACGAACTCCAGGCAAGTGCCTCTGCCTACTCCGCTTTGGGATTAAAAGGTGTGAAGCGTAAAAAGAACTCCACACGAAACGAGTGATAGTTTTCTTAGTGTTTTAACCCCATTGAACGTGTAGGTTTCACGTAGGTGGGTCATCGTAATGACATTGAAGGATAATACCTAAACGAATCAATTAAAACTAAAATTCGTCCAAGTAACGTAAAGTTTTAAGCTATCGCGTGTAAAGTTAGAGGCCTCAAATATTAATCACTTTAGTAAACTTAGAGACCACAAACCTCGAGTCAATCAACAGACAGAACTGCAAGTAGACACAACTTTAGGTATTGCCGGCGCTAGGTTACACTGACAGTTATTGTTGCCAGGCTGAAATTATAGCGCTGCCTTCTGAGATATGTCTGCTGCAAAATGTTGAGCATGTGCTGGAGACGTTTCTTGTATGTTGCGATGCTGTTGCCCAGATATAATTACACTTAAAGGTCCGTTTAGATAGTCTTGCTAACTGTCATTTCTTGCATACAATAAATTTGAAGCTGCCAAAGAAAAAGGGGCACTGATAACATATCTCAAGTCGGTAAGTATTGTATTCCAGCTATGTATTAACTGTTTTTTATTGTGAAGAGGAGTTTTTATTTGTGTGAATACGAAATATTAACAGGGACAAGCCCACTACCACCCAAGCCATACCTGCCTCTCGTCGTACGGGCCATTCTCTGGAGACTTGCGCGTCTGTTTGCTTTTGTCTCTTTTCAACGCACACGTTTTCTTGTATGGAGTCAAGAAATTAAATAGAAGATAAATTTAATTTATCTCTATCCGTCCCTGTTTTGTTGCCAACTCTCCCCCTTCTGGGGCATGACGACCACATTACGGAGACTTCGCGTTGGGTCCTCGTCGCGTCTTCAGTCGATAACAGGTTTCATATGTTCTTCGAGCTGTATGCCAGCGATTACAATAGTTAATAACTTTAAAAGAAAAATAATCAACTTTAACCAGTAAAATTTAGCAAAATTGTGGTTTTCTCAGGTAGGCCATTGTCGGAACTGAACTAAATGAAAAAGGGACTAAACGGGAAACACCAGCTGTTGGCGACTGGCTGATGAGCAACCTTTTTAGTTTACACATTTACTTTTTATATTTCATTTTAAATTTTGATATCTGTCATTGTATTCCTTTTTTCGTTTGTAAGTAAAAACAGTAGTTGTGTTTTTGCCTCGGCATTGGCCACATTTGTAAGTTATTGAAAATATAATTAATTCTGTTTCCATTGAAGCCGTGTTTCCATCACAGTGTTCTCGCTACCACCTCCTAGGTAGGTAAGTCATCTCTATAACTCACATCCCATACAGTCCACACCATTCCACTAGCTATCATTTGGTCCTTCGAGCCGGATCATTCAACCTATCATTTAGTCCATTCGATCCATTTCATTCACTTCCTATATCAAACATCATTTCATGATGGTGGAAACACGTAGCTCTCGATCTAAAGTGGCCAATGACCGAGCCGAAGGCGAGCGAACGCAGCGCGAGCAGAATGAACCCCACTCGCGCGGCGTTCGGCCGCCTTCGACCGCAACTAACGACGACTCCCCGGCATTACCGGCGTGCTCGAGCACACGACCAGTGGGCACAACTTCCAATCCGGATGCACCTTATGTCCTACCGGAAAGTTGCCCAAGTGCTCACTCCAGCGCGCAGAATGCCAACGCGTCGTCACAGATTTCTGCTAGCAGTGTTCACAGCGTTTCAAGCGGACACACACGCTCCTCGCGATCCTCAGCCACAGTGCGCGCCCAGAAACTAGCTCTCGAAGCTGAAACATGGAGGCGCCGGGTTGAACGCGAGCGAGAGCTTGCACAGCTGGAAGCGGAAGCAGAAGAAAGGGAGCTGCACGCGAAACTCGCCGCCTTGGAAGCAGATAAGTCACGCTCTCACTCTAGTAAAAAGTCGCATAGACGCACAATGACATGGGTCTCACAACAATACGAACGACTAAACGCGGTAGCACACGCGAACACGTCTGGCGAGGAACCGCTCATACACCCTGATTTATCACAGGGACACCCTTCACGACCGGTTTTCTCTGCCAACGCGACGGACCGCGCACCGCACTTCAACGCACAAAGTACGAGACCCACTGCAGTCAACACAGGGATACACAACGATACCCAAGACCCTGTGACAAAACTTGCACGAGCAATTAGTTCCCTAACTACCACAAAAACGAAACCGGAACTCATCACTTTTACAGGAGATGTTCATCAATGGATGTCTTTTAAAATCTCTTACGAAAGAACAAAATCGTTATTTTCCCCAGTTGTAAAACTAGAACACTTGAGTACAGCCGTACGTGGGCCGGCGTACCAGTCCGTGGCGTCACTTCTGTGGACGTCGGGAGACCCTGACGACGTCATCAACGCGCTGGAACAAACCTACGCCCGACCCGAGCTGCTGGTGGCACGAGAAGTCACAGAGCTGCGCAACATTCCAAAGATAAGTACCGCCGAAGACTTAAGTTCCTTAGCCAACAAATTGAGAAATTTCGGTGTTTTAGGCGTAAAATGGAACCCAAGCCGGGACTCCCTGGGCTTCCGAGCAATGCCACAATCGTCGACGTCACTACTAACCAAACGATGCATGTTGTCAAGCGTTATGAAACGCTACAACGACGGCTCCGTATCCACGGCATTGATTGGTAGCAAAGCACGTATGTCACCGCTCAAGCCTATGTCCATCCCTCGTTTAGAGCTACAAGCTGCACTGATCGCCTCGCGGTTTGTACAAACGATTTTGAATGCCCACCGCATCAAGCCGTCCGAAACTATTTATTGGACGGATTCAACCACGGTACTCAAATGGATTCGGAGTGATGCGCGGACATTTAAATCATTCGTCGCACACAGGTTGGGAGAGATACTGGATTTTACGAACCCGTCTAACTGGCGGTGGATTCCCACCTCTCTCAACGTAGCTGATGACGCCACTAAACCCAAAAATCATAACTTCACCTACTCTCATCGTTGGTTTTCCGGTCAATCTTTTTTATTAAAACAGCCGCCTGATCGGCCGACCGAACATGTTCACGAAAACGCGGAAGAGATTTCGCCAGACCCTGAACTAAAATCAGAACTGGTGGGATTGCTGGTAGACGATCCAATACCTACCTTGGTACCTAATCCATCGCGTTTTAGTTCGTGGTTACATCTTTTACGCACCACTGCCCGTGTCCTCCAGGGCGCTCGACTCTTTCGGTTAAAACTGACCCGTAGCGTAAACCAGAATTCCAAACTTTATTTAAACAGTACTATGTCTCCCCTCCAGATTCACGCGTCAGACCTGGTAGCAGCTAAGAACATGGTCCTTCAACATGCGCAAGCGGAGAGTTTCCCTGAGGAGCTGAGAGCCCTACGATCTTCACAGCCCGTGCCCAAAACCAGCAGAATCGCAAAGCTGGCACCGATGTTGGACGAGGATGGCACGATGAAGCTAAACACCCGCATCAAGTTCACCCCAGCGATCGACGAGGATACAAAATCACCAATCATCCTAGACGGCCGCCAGCACGTCGTGAGACTTCTCATCCGTCACGAACATATCAAGGCTTCACATGGATTCAACGAACTCGTCTTGAATGAACTTCGACAGAAGTATCATATTCTGAGGGCAAGAGACAGCATGGCAAGAGACAGCATCCGCAGCGTTGCGAAAGCATGCCTGCTCTGCAGAAGATGGTCGAGGCAACCAGAGCGGCCGCAACTGGGCGACCTACCACAACAAAGACTAGACCACGGCAGAAGGCCGTTTACCCACGTAGGCCTGGATTACTTCGGTCCCGTCACCATCACAGTTTTGCGTCGTCGGGAGAAAAGATATGTCGCTCTCTACACCTGTTTAGTTACCAGAGCCATACATCTCGAGATCGTCACCTCACTATCGTCCTCATCCGCAATCATGAGCCTTCGTCGCTTCATCGCCCGACGTGGATCACCAACGACCATCATCTCGGATAACGGCACGAACTTCGTTGGCGCCTCTCGCGACTTACGTGCTCTTCACGAGTCTGTGCAAGAATACGCCACCAACCGCATGATCGAATGGCGCTTCATTCCACCTGCATCACCATTCATGGGGGGAGCTTGGGAGAGACTAGTTCGCACCGTCAAAACAGCGTTAAGAGACTGCCTCGCCACCGAAGCACTGAAAGAAGACGTACTAGCAACGCTCCTCCTCGAAGCAGAAGCCATCATCAACTCCAGACCACTCACATACGTTCCTGTCACACCGGACTCACCAGAAGCCATCACACCGTTTCATTTTATCCTGGGCTCATCATCAATCGAACCATGGACCAGTTCCCTGACGGATGCAGATCTCGTACGCAGATGCGACTGGCGAAGAACCCTGCGCCTTGCTGACCGGTTTTGGGCACGATGGCTGCGTGAATCCCTCCCGACGTTGAGAGCAAGGGGAGCCGCTGGAAATGCGCGGAATTTGGAGGAAGGAGACGTGGTACTGATCGCGGACTCTGCCCTCCCTCGCGGTTTGTGGCCGCTAGGAAGGGTGGTGAAGACCTATCTAGGTCCGGACGGAGCGGTTCGCGTAGCTGACGTACTCACTCGAGGCGGCACGCTGCGCCGACCGGCCCGCAAGCTCATTTTTATGGAAGCTGATCCCAGCCAGTAGCCACCGCTTGTTCGTGCTTCACTGGGGGTCCGGTATGTTGGCGACTGGCTGATGAGCAACCTTTTTAGTTTACACATATAATTAATTCTGTTTCCATTGAAGCCGTGTTTCCATCACAGTGTTCTCGCTACCGCCTCCTAGGTAGGTAAGTCATCTCTATAACTCACATCCCATACAGTCCACACCATTCCACTAGCTATCACCAGCTTTCAGACAAAAAAATATCATCCATAGTGGTTCACCCAATCAAATGTATGGAGGTAAAATAAAAACTCGTCGAATTGATTCTCTTTTTTACTCAAGTCATCTTGTGAGAGAAGAAGTACAGCCCATACGGACGAGAGCTTCTTGCAGCTTACGAAGAAGTGAAATACTTCCCACACATAGTTGACCACAAACCACTCACATTCTGTTTTTCCACCAGCAAAGAAAAATAATCACCACGCCGATCCAGATACCTCGTAGTGCGAAGCTAGGAGGTAAGCCGGTATTGAAAAATAGGCACATAACTAATGCTTATTTAGATTTTTTATTTGTCTTGCTTATTTCAGCTATAATAAGTCCCTACGCTACTTAATTTCCTTGAAAATATTTGTTAATGTGCCTGGCATAGGCTTGTCTTGTACTACCGGCTTAGCCCCTAGCTTCGCCACTAATACCTTGACTTCTTATCACAATTCTCCACCGACATAAGTGTAGGAATAGAAAAGTATGCATAGAATTTTAAGAAACGTTTCGTAGAAATATTTATATCCATAAATGAGTTTTCCAAGATGGTGAGAAATTTTAGTCAGTTTACGACTGGAACCGAAAGCAGCTAGTTCGCTTTATTACCCATTTTTATACTTCGGAAATTCCCGAGTAAGTAACTTAACCTATTTTTCAGAAACGGAACTTTAGGTACCGACCAGTCGGCAAAGGATCAGTTCTGCCAACCTAAGGGTGTATACAGAAAGAAAGCTGGTTACCAATGCAGAGCAGAATAGAAAGAATAAATACAAGGTGAAATCAAAAACATTGGCGAAATATTGTTTACCGGGTATATAGGCGCGCATATTGCAAGCTCGAGCTTACATTAGTCGTGGTCACGAGTGGACTGGTGAACAACATTGAGTTATCATCATCATCATCATCGTCAGCCCATACTAGTCCACTGCTGGACATAGGCCTCTCCAATTGCACGCCACTGTGATCTGTTTTCGGCTTCTCGCATCCAGCTTCTGCCAGCCATCTGGCGTATATCATCAGTCCCCCTTGCCTGAGGGCGTCCTACACTCCGTTTGCCGAGACGCGGTCTCCACTCGAGAACTCGTTTTCCCCAACGGTCATCGGTTCTACGGCTAATATGGTTATAATATAATATTATACTAACTGACCCGGCAAACGTTGTTTTGCTAATGTATATTATAAATTCCGGGATAAAAATTAGCCTTAATGTTATTTCAGTGTATAAAGTATCTGTGTGCCAAATATCAACCAAATCTGTCCAGCCGTTTTGAAGTGATTCGCGGATAAACAGACAGACAGACAGACATTTTATCCAATAATATGAAATTCTTGGCAACTTGATATAATCCACTGGTTTCCTCGTAAAAATAATCAATTTTGGACCCCGAACAGTTCAACCAATTAGATGATTGCCATTTTATATGAAGAAGTACTTTTATTCTGACATAGGGGAAAGTTGTTCAGTATTATGGGCAGAGTGACATTTATTTAACACAATGAACAAGCGTTTGACCACCATCCTGCCTGACGTTAAGCAGCAATGTGGCCTACGGTGGAACACACTTGTTCATTAGGTACCTATTAAACTGCGCCTTGAAGATCGGACAGTACTGGGCAGGAAACACAGACTCCAGGAAGTCATTCCACATTCTGGGGGTTCGCACTTTGAAGGTAGACGCTAACCGTTTGGATTGCAAGTTTCTCGAGTTGTGTGCGTCAGGATGGCTGGACCATGTTGCATTTTTCAGTGTTTCCTTATACGAAAAGTTAGTACCAGCATGGTACTAGTTGGTACCTATCGTAGAATAGTTGGTTCCTACGTAAAAAGAGAATAAATAGCATTTACAAGTGGCCCGCCATTCTGACGTCAGGATGGCTGGACCATGGTGTAGTTAGCCTAGTTACGGTAACTTTGGGGGGGAAAATAGGTGTGAATCAGTTAGGCTATAGTTGGTACCTTCGCAAAATATCAATTTTATCCCTCTAGCCCCATTAACACTAAAGTTATAGCCATTTTAGTCAAAAATGTCCTTAGCAACCATTTTTATTGAAATATTCAGTTAAGTACAAAGCATTTGCGAGGTTTCTTTAAATAAACCGATAGTTCCTACATAGGAGTAGTTGGTACCTATCGTCAAAACATTGGTACTTACGTATTATTAGAATAAATAGCATTTATTTATTCTGACGTCAGGATGGCTGGACCATGGTGGAGTTAGCCAAGTTACGGCAACTTTGGGGGAGAAAATAGGTGTAAATCAGTTAGCCTATAGTTGGTACCTTCGCAAAATATCAATTTCATCCCTCTAGCCCCATTAACACTAAAGTTATAGCCATTTTAGTACAAAATGTCCTTGGCAACCATTTTTTTCTAATATTCAGTGAATTACAAAACATTTGCTAGGTTTCTTTACATAAACCGATAGTTCCTACATAGGAGTAGTTAGTACCTATCGTCAAAACATTGGTACTTACGTATAATTAGAATAAATAGCATTTATTTATTCTGACGTCAGTATGGCTGGACCATGGTGGAGTTAGCCAAGTTATCTCAACTTTGAGAGGGGAAATAGGTCTGAATCAGATAGCATAGAGTTGGTACCTTCGCAAAATATCAATTTTATCCCTCTAGCCCCATTAACACTAAAGTTATAGCCATTTTAGTAAAAAAAAATCCTTCAACCATTTTTATTGAAATATTCAGGTAATTACACAGCATTTACGAGGTTTCTTTACGTAAACCGATAGTTCCTACATAGGAGTAGTTAGTCCCTATCGTCAAATCATTGGTACTTACGTATTATTAGGATAAATAGCATTTATTATTCTGACGTAGGATGGCTGGACCATGGTGGAGTTAGCCAGGTTACGGCAACTTTGGGGGAGAAAATAGGTGTGAATCAGTTAGCCTATAGTTGGTACCTTCGCAAAATATCAATTTTATCCCTCTAGCCCCATTAACACTAAAGTTATAGCCATTTTAGTAACAAAAATCCTTCAACCATTTTTATTTAAATATTCAGGTAATTACACAGCATTTACGAGGTTTTTTTACGTTAACCGATAGTTCCTACATAGGAGTAGTTAGTACCTATCGTCAAATCATTGGTACTTACGTATTATTAGGATAAATAGAATTTATTTCATTGCATCCATCCCAGCAATATTCAACCCAAAAATTCTTAGAAAATATTGTCCCTTACTCAAACTTCTCTATATTTTACGTCAGTTTTGGATTGAAAGTTTAATTGATTTTGATCTGAGTATCACTTTGGAATAATTGTATAAAATACCGAGTTAAATAGTAAGACCCTGTATACGTGAAAAGAATTGTAAAGACCTGTTTACACGTACGGCCTGAATAATAACAAATAAAATAAAAATAAATACACTTCACGCCTTTTAATCCCAAAGCGGGGTAGGCAGGGGCACTTGCTTAATAAGCAAATGCCCACGGTTCACCAAGCGTATTTAACCCAACGTGACAGGGGGTGAGCCCATCGCCGTTATAGGGTTCACACAACTTGTGTGGTGTGCGGGTTTCACCACGTTGTTGTCCTTCACCGTACGAGCGTTGCGTTGCGTACATAGGCTCTGAAAAAGAGTGCCATTGGGTGTACCAATCTTCAACATCCAGTAGCCGGAACCCGCGACCTCCCGGTTGCAAGTCAAGTATCCGCCCAACTGGACCACAGACGCATTTATGCGCGTAACAATAATTTAAAATTATATTAATAATTATTTTAAATTCGGGGTCCTTTTACACGCAGTATTCAATAACGATTAAAAAACCGATTAATATCGAACATATATTTGAAGACTTCGGTCATTTTTGACAGGGAAAAAATGGCGGTGGTATCTTATTCCTACTAACAGGTTTCAACAAACTATTCAGTATAAATAAAACTCTCTACCTAGTGACCTTAGAAACTTATTGCGCTCGTCAAAATGAACAACTTTTACTATAGTTACAATTCTGGGAAATATTCAATTCTGAAGAATTATTATTCCAGTTTTTAAAATTTGTTAATTTTGAAAAGCAGAAAAACGTTTACACGGTCTTTTTACACCGAGTATGTAATTTGACTTCTTTCACAAATGAAAAAAAATCTTGTTAGTTGTTGACATGTACTTAAATAAGTGCCTTAGTAATTAATATTAATGTGTAGATATAATATAAGTATATAAATTTGGTTGGTCTATGTAAATATTACTTTTATTTATTATTCAGTCCGCACGTGTAAACAGGTCTTTACAATTATTTTCACGTATACCTCTACAGGGTCTTACTATTTAACTCGGTAATTTATACAATTATTTCAAAGTGATACCAACTCAGATCAAAATCAATTAAACTTTCAATCCAAAACTGACGTAAAATATAGAGAAGTTTGAGTAAGGGACAATATTTTCTGTCTAAGAATTTTTGGGTTGAATATTGATGGTATGGATGGAATGAAATAAATGCTATTTATCCTAATAATACGTAAGTACCAATGATTTGACGATAGCTACTAACTACTCCTATGTAGGAACTATCCGTTTACGTAAAGAAACCTCGTAAATGCTGTGTAATTACCTGAATATTTAAATAAAAATGGTTGAAGGATTTTTTTTACTAAAATGGCTATAACTTTAGTGTTAATGGGGCTAGAGGGATAAAATTGATATTTTGCGAAGGTACCAACTCTATGCTATCTGATTCAGACCTATTTCCCCCCTCAAAGTTGAGATAACTTGGCTAACTCCACCATGGTCCAGCCATCCTGACGTCAGAATAAATAAATGCTATTTATTCCTAATTATACGTAAGTACCAATGTTTTGACGATAGGTACTAACTACTCCTATGTAGGAACTATCGGTTTATGTAAAGAAACCTAGTAAATGTTTTGTAATTCACTGAATATTTAAAAAAAATGGTTGCCAAAGACATTTTATACTAAAATGGCTATAACTTTAGTGTTAATGGGGCTAGAGGGATGAAATTGATATTTTGCGAAGGTACCAACTATAGGCTAACTGATTCACACCTATTTTCTCCCCCAAAGTTGCCGTAACTTGGCTAACTCCACCATGGTCCAGCCATCCTGACGTCAGAATAAATAAATGCTATTTATTGTAATTATACGTAAGTACCAATGTTTTGACGATAGGTACTAACTACTCCTATGTAGGAACTATCGGTTTATGTAAAGAAACCTCGCAAATGCTTTGTACTTAACTGAATATTTCAATAAAAATGGTTGCTAAGGACATTTTTTACTAAAATGGCTATAACTTTAGTGTTAATGGGGCTAGAGGGATAAAATTGATATTTTGCGAAGGTACCAACTATAGGCTAACTGATTCACACCTATTTTCCCCCCCAAAGTTACCGTAACTAGGCTAACTCCACCATGGTCCAGCCATCCTGACGTCAGAATGGCGGGCCACTTGTAAATGCTATTTATTCTCTTTTTACGTAGGTACCAACTATTCTACGATAGGTACCAACTAGTACCATGCTGGTACTAACTTTTCGTATAAGGAAACACTGAAAAATGCAACATGTCCAGCCAT
>SJJU01009434.1:0-16186 GCA_012932125.1 Conopomorpha cramerella | reverse complement strand
TACAAAAAACTAAACCAAAAATCCCACTCATCCAGACCTAACATTATTCCGTTGTATATTAACATTGGGCACGGTGATAGGCTCATGGACACTGATTCTATTTCATTGTCTATGTCATACATACAGCACTAAGCAGAGTGACACGCGCGAAGAGGCGAGAGTAGGGTGTACACAGGTCGACTGGCGTCACAGCACAGCAGAGTAGAGGTGGTGTAGGGTGTACATGGGTGCAGTGAGAAGCGCGTCACTCGACCGCGCCCTAGAGGCGAGAGTAGGGTGTACACAGGTCGGCTCGCCTCACAGTACAGTAGAGCAGAGGCAGCCCAGTGGCGTAGGTTGTACATGGTGCAGTAGAGCATAGACAGTGTAGAGACAGTGTAGGGTGTACATGGGTGCAGTGAGAAGCGCGTCACTCGATCGCGCACTAGAGGCGAGAGTAGGGTGACCACAGGTCGGCTCGCCTCACAGCACGGTAGAGCAGAGGCGGCCCAGTGGTGTAGGGTGTACATGGTGCAGTAGAGCAGAGGCAGCGTAGTGGTGTAGGGTGTACATGGTGCATTAGAGCAGAGGCAGTGTAGACAGTGTACAAGGTGCAGTAGAGCAGAGCCAGCATAGAGGCGGTGTAGGGTGTACATGGTGCAGTAGTGTAGAGACAGTGTAGGGTGTACATGATGCAGTAGTGTAGGGACAGTGTAGGGTGTACATGGTGCAGTAGAGCAGAGTCAGTGTAGAGCCAGTATAGGGTGTACATGGTGCAGTAGAGCAGAGCCAGCATAGAGACAGTGTAGGGCGTACATGGTGCAGTACAGCAGAGTCAGTGTAGAGCCAGTATAGGGTGTACATGGTGCAGTAGAGCAGAGCCAGCATAGAGACAGTGTAGGGTGTACATGGTGCAGTAGAGCAGAGACAGCATAGAGACAGTGTACATGGTGCAGTAGAGCAGAGACAGTGTAGAGGCGGTGTAGGGTGTACATGGTGCAATACAGCAGAGACAGTGTAGAGACAGTGTAGGTTGTACATTGTGCAGTAGAGCAGAGACAGTGTAGGGTGTACATGGTGCAGTAGAGCGGAGTCAGTGCAGAGACAGTGTAGGGTGTACATGGTGCAGTACAGCAGAGACAGTGTAGAGACAATGTAGGGTGTACATGGTGCAGTACAGCAGAGACAGTATAGAGACAGTACAGCAGCGGCGGTGCAGACAGTGTAGGGTGTACATGGTGCAGTGTGCGGCGCGAGACCCGGACGCGCAGTGGAGCAGTCAGTGTAGGTTGTACATGGTGCAGTAGAGCAGAGACAGTGTAGCGTGTACATGGTGCAGAGTGTGCGGCGCGAGTGAGTGGTAGGGTGTACATACGGCGGTGAGTAGCGCGGCGGCGGGCGCGGCGGCGGCGGCGCCCCGGGCGGCGCTGAGCGCGACGGCGGCGGCGGCGGCGCGGGCGAGGCGCGCCTCGTGCGGCGCCAGCGCGCCCGCGCGCCCGCCGCACAGCGCCGACGACACCAGCGCCATGGCGCGGCACGACACCTGCCCACAACAACACCAACCACCTCGCTATAATACTCTCGCAACAATACACAAGCCCTGCCTTGTAATAACTTGTATGTTTTTACATTTAAATGCTGAACAAAGATTTATTAATAATATAGATTATTATTGTACGAAGTACATTGAACCCGACTACGCCTAGTCAGCAGTTAACGCGCTAGCCGAGTTTCCTTATATCTGCGTATTGAGTGGGCGGTCAGTTCGCGTTTTACCATCAACCCGCGTTAACTCATTTAGACCATTAAGTTATTTACCAACAGTTTATCGTGGATCACCATAATCCCGCGATAACTGAAGTAGACCATTAAGTTATTTACTACCAAGTTATTAAGTTTTACAAATGTTACCAGTTTTCACCTTTATTATCTCAATATAATTTATATCACCAAAACCGTCTTATTTTATTCCCCAACCAATAACATTTATGTCGGTACCAACCCGTACAGGGCGTGTACCAATCAGGGGTCTCTTTTTCAGAACCTATGTACGCAACGCAACGCTCGTACGGTGAAGGACAACATCGTGATGAAACTCGCACACCACAAGGTGTGTGAATCCTATAACAGCGATGGGCTCACCCCATGTCATGCTTGGTGAACCGTGAGCATTTGTTTTAGCAAGTGCCTCTGCCTACCCTGCTTTGGGATTAAAAGGCGTGAAATGTGTATAATAGTGTGTATAGCTCAAAGTCGCACAGCGTGCTATGGAAAGGGTGCTCGGCTTCTCTCTGAAGGATCGAAATCAAGAATCAAATCGAATCGAATCAGAAATAAGTGATCCGACAGAGAACCAAAGTCATCGACATAGCTCATCCTTATAGCAAGCTGAAGTGGCAGTGGGCCGGCCATATTAGCCGTAGAACCGATGACCGTTGGGGAAAATGAGTTCTCGAGTGGAGACCGCGTCTCGGCAAACGGAGTGTAGGACGCCCTCAGGCAAGGTGGACTGATGATATACGCAAAATGGCTCGCAGAAGCTGGATGCGAGAAGCCGAAAATAGATCACAGTGGCGTGCAATTGGAGAGGCCGATGTCCAGCAGTGGACTAGTATGGGCTGATGATGATGATGAAGTGTGTATAAATAATTTACAATAGTATATATTTTATTGGATTCTGCATTGTTGATTGACAGTCCGTATAGTCACATTACGAGTACAAATGACAGACCATCTGTCGAGGTTCTCGTTTCTCTAAGAGGCAATATAATTAACGACAGGCGATAAAGCTTTGCTACGGGATATCACTTCCGTGTCCTAATAGGCAACACGTGTCTTTCAGCCCGTGTACTGATTAATTTATTTTTTTTACACTATAAGGATCGTGTATTATCCTCAAATAACTGAGACGTGGAATGACCTGCCGGAGTCTGTGTTTCCTGAGCAGTGTAGTCTGGAGGTCTTCAAGTCTCGCATATATACACACATCAAAAGTGTCTAGGGATCAAGCACTTAGAAGATTGCAATCAAGTATGTACGAGTATTTTACAAAAACTGAATTCATTCATAATTTATTCAAAATGTGGTGATAAGTCATTGATACAGCGTGGGGAATTAGGTAGGAGACCAATCCAGAAAAATAGATTTGATTTAAATAAATTAGATTTTTTTAGAGCTAAAAATGTTCTTGATCCCTAGACACTTTTGATGTGTGTAGGTACCTAACGAACAAGTGTGCTTCATCATAAACCACATCCCTGCTTAACATCAGGCGGGTTGGAGGTCAAATGCTTCTTCATAGTACATTTAAAAGAAATATCCCTTTAGCCTTCTCTTATTTTGCCGTCGCGAAGAAGACACTTTGTGTAATATATTTTCACTTAAAACCAAAACTACAACATAATTACACATACGCGGCACCAGTGGCACACCATATAGGCAAAAATACACTGCCTACCTTAGTATTTTGTTTACCCGACCTAGTAATACAACTATTGCTAGATTTTTGTACTCACGACATAGGCTAACGAAATTCCTGTGTTTTATGGGTGGAGTAGATAGGTAGGTACCTATATTTCGTAAGGACAAGTATACATAGGTGTCAATCTTTGGGGATTACTGCCTACCTTGTCGTAAAAGCCAGTGCACGCCACTGCGCGGCACAGCCGATCACTGTACGGGAAACTTTTTAAAACTGCATGTTGAATATCATAGTAATATTAAAATCCCAAATCTAACAGAAGCTCGGGTAACTATGATTATAAACATTCCAGCGCAGTATTGGCTTAAAATACTCAGCAAACAATTACAAAATGAGCTATGTGACTTAACAAATCACACCGTACGCCAGTTCATGTAACACTGGATTGTGTTTACTTAGCCTTGTCTATTCGTGCATTGATATTGGCGTCCCGTGATAAACCAATTACTACTGCACATAGTGCCTTAATAACACTGACAAGGGTGTCGTTAAAACGCGCAAATTTCACAAAATTGTTGCGCACAGATTACTATGGTATCATCATCATCATCAGCCCATACTTGTCCACTGCTGGACATAGGCCTCTCCAATTGCACGCCACTGTGATCTGTTTTCGGCTTCTCGCATCCAGCTTCTGCCGCCATCTTGCGTATATCATCAGTCCACCTTGCCTGAGGGCGTCCTACACTCCGTTTGCCGAGACGCGGTCTCCACTCGAGAACTCGTTTTCCCCAACGGTCATCGATTCTACGGCAAATATGGCCGGCCCACTGCCACTTGGTATCCTCAGACCAAAAACAACTAGAAAACTTTGTTTGGAAAGTATGACAGTAATGACAGTTCTCAACCCGAATAGTCCGAAAAACGTCAAAGAAAATTCCCCATGGCAATCCAAAACTGACGTTTTGAATAAAAGTTGGTAAATGACGAAAAAAACATACGAAAACACTATTATCTTCTGTCCATTACGGCGTAATGGTAAATACACTTTTACTAGCAAAATAACAGTTTGGATGATCATTAAAAAATCAAAAGCTCATCATCTAGGCACCTGTTAGCGGTGGGAATCGAACCCACGCATTTTGCAGAGGCAAAATGTAAAACATTCCAATGAAAACATTGCAAAAGGCGACCTTTTTATTACTATGTTACCTACCTGCTGCTAGTGCTGCTACGGAACCCTTCATAGGCGAGTCCGACTCACTCTTGGCCGGTTTTTAACAGTTAATACTTGACTAATGGCAAATGGGCCAACTTCGAGTCCAAAACGAAAAAATCTAAAAGTTGTTCATATTGACGAGCTCAACAAGGTTTCTAAGACTGCTCGGGATCCTTTTACACGCAGTATACTCCATTAGCTTTTAAAATATACTTGACAGAACCCAGTTAATGAAATAATTAAAAATAATTCAAATACACTTCAAAAGGGGTAGGTAGAGGCTTTCTTTAAACTAACGTGACAGGGAGTATACGTATAGTTTTATGGTTTCATCACGACGCGTTTCTGCACAGTATGAGCGTTGCGTTGCGTACATAGGCTCTGAAAATGATTCCCACTGGTACACGTCCAGTACGGAAGGCCCCGAACCCATAACCTCCCGTTTGTAAGTCCAAGTACCCGACCACAAGGCAAAAATCCTTTACTAATAACAAAAATTAGAAAGGATTATATGCTATCATCGTATTAGCACTTTTATGAACATTTTCATTTGACGTAATAGACACACTATTTGAGTTTGACTGTTAGAAAATGCAATAGCATTTGTAAAATTGTGCAATAAATATTTAAAATAAAAATAAAACAAAACAAACAACAACTGGCGAGAGCCGAGAGGCCCTGTCTCCTGTGAGTCTGTGGTCCAGTTGGTCGGATACTTGACGTGTAACCGGGAGGTCCCGGGTTCGAGTCCGGCTACTGGACGTGTACCAATGGGACTCTTTTTCAGAGCCTATGTACGCAACGCAACGCTCGTACGGTGAAGGACAACATCGTGATGAAACCCGCACACCACAAGGTGTGTAAACCCTATAACGGCTCACCCCCTGTCACGTTGGGTTAAATATTCTTGGTGAACCGTGGGTACTTTAGCAAGTGCCTCTGCCTTCCCCTCTTTGGGATTAAAGACGTGAAGTGTATTTTTTTTATAAACAACAACCTCTTAATCATCGATGTTCACGTAGAGTTTTCTAAAAAAAAAACAATAAACCACAACATCATCAGTATTATTGACAGTCCTTGATTTCAACTGAAGATGCCTTTCATTTAATTCCCACTCGAAAGTTCACTCGTTGCCTTCGCGCATCGGGTGCGAATACTTTGGGTGACTGACTGAAATTCCTATTAAACACGTTCGTGCGCACTCCGCGGCAGTCAGTTTCCTAATTGGAATAGTTTGCGGCCGCAGCCCACGCCCCCTGGTGACAATTAGCCCACATCGACAGCGAGTAAACACGAGTGACGAGCGCGAGGCACTGAGTGACTTGTCACTTGAATCACTAGCGAATGAGAGTCGCTTACAAGTCATATTAAACGCTGGTACAGGGCGCTGTACTCTGATTTATAATAGTGAATTAGTAGCTTCCTTGGAATGACAGTACAATGTACAGTTTAAAATATCCTGTTTGAATTCGTATAACCTCCTAATGCCCACGGTACTTCTGTGAGTACCAAAATAATGAAATGATTACCGCCCAAGCTATTAAAAACAAAATCTGGACTAAATGCCCACGGTCCTTCTCCAAGTACGAATACTTTTTTTTTGTTGTACTTTTGAATTTCCCGCTCTATCGATTGACGAGGCGTATTGATAGAACTGTCATTTACTCTGACAGCGATGCAATAAGTGTCATCTTTTAACAATCAATCCATCAAGTAGTAAACGTCAATAAACAACAACCATGGAGCGGCCTCGTCGACCAAGTAAGTTTTTATCTTATTTTATTATTGTAATCACACTATTTTAGTTGATTTATCATACGGAACTATAAAGTCTAAAGAGTCAGCAAATGGAGAACGCAAATATTTTTACGAATACACTAGTTTTCAAAGTTTTATGGCAATCGATTTGCATTGGTGATTGTGTGAGTACCGTGGTCGTCTACTACATAAATAACGTCATACAATTAGTCCTCACCTAAGGACTGTGGGCCGTTATGTCATATTTTCAAATATTCTTGTAGTTGATAAAATTTTGTTCATTTTCAGAATTTCTCAAGACTTTTAGAGAAATAGAAGACGATTTGGCGAAATCCGACATAGACCTTTCCGAGGATGATGATGATGACGTGCAGGACCCGACATTTGAACCTATTGAACTCGCCGAAGAGATAGGTGATGAAGATGACGATGTCGAAGAGTCTGTTAGCCACGAAGTATCTGGAGTGCCTATTCGTGGTCGTAGTATGCAGCGTGGGCGAAACATTGGTCGTGGCCAAAAATTGCAGCGTGGTACAAACGTACAAAATGGAGAACATAATAACATAGTTCGTAGTCGCAGTCCTCTTCCTGAAATAGAGCATTTTGAAATTACTGAACCAATAGATGCTGCTTTTGAATCTGATGAAGATGACATTATACAAGATGCATCAGGTGCCTTTTCTTCCTTTTTCGTCAATTCAGAAATGCCAACACCTTCAACATCATCAAATATTCCCAGTAATATTCGTAGTGAGGTACCTCTAACGGTGGAAGAGTCTCGCAGTCTTGAAACATCTCCATTACCTGTTCGCGGTCGAAGTATACAGCGTGGCCGAAACAATCATCGTGTTCAGAGCTCTCGGCGTCGTAGGAACATGCAAAATGGTAGCAGAGTTTCAACCACGACAGTAAAAAATACCTGGAAAGTTGGTGAGTTTCAGCCAAAACATTTTGCTTTAGCTGAACCTTCTTACCTTTTGAACGACACACTATCTTTAGATGGTCTTGGACTATTATTTCAGTACATAGATGAAGAATTGATTTCAATCATTGTTGAAAAGACCAACCAAACAGCAATAAAAAATACAGGAAGAAGTCTAAATACTAATGTGAACGAATGTATGGTTTATCTTGGGATAACCCTTATTATGGCATCAGTTAACTATCCACATTTAAGAATGTACTGGCAGAAAAAGTGGCGTTTATCTATGGTCTCAGACCATATGTCAAGAAACCGCTTTGAACAATTACGGAACTCCTTAAAAATTGTATTTGATGATGACATATCCCAAGACGATCGCCGTAAAGATCAACTGTGGAAAGTTCGACCACTTGTTAAAAGAATTCTTCAAGGCTGTCACATCCAAACTAAAGGGAAAGAACTCTCTATCGATGAAATGATAATTCCGTTTACGGGCTCATGCGGTCTTAAGCAATATTGTCCAGGTAAGCCTAACCCTGTAGGCTTAAAAGCCTTTGTTTTAGCCAACCCGAACGGCCTCATTTGTGATTTTCACGTATACGAGGGTGACACTACTTACAATAATAATATGGAATTTGGAGTTGCTGCTAAATCGGTGTTACAATTAGCAGATCATTTGGTTCCGGGACATATTTTGTATTTTGACCGATATTTTACGTCAGAGAAACTTGCAGATGAACTTCTTAGGCGAGGAATAGGATGCACAGGTACAATAGTTCGAAATAGAGTTCCAGCTGGGGCTAAAAATATGTTGAAAGAAGATAAGGACATGAAAAAGGAAGGAAGAGGTAGCTCTCATTTATTGGTTCGTGAGAATGGTACATGTGCAATCATACAATGGTTCGATAATAAATCTGTCACAATGATGTCTACTGTTGAAGCCGTTGAATCTGAGGACACTTGTCAAAGATGGTGTAAACAAAGTAAAGTTTATTTATCGGTGAAGAGACCAAGAGCTGTGAGAGAATATAATAGCAATATGGGGGTGTAGATCTTGCTGATCGAATGCTAGCCGTCGCTCCGTTTCGGCACAGAACCAAAAAATGGACACAAAGGTTTATATCACATATGGTGGACCTGGCTGTAGTGAATTCATGGATTAAATACAAAAGCGATGCTATTGCTACAAAAATGCCAAGAAAAAAGATTCTTCAATTGCGATCATTCAAACTGGAATTGGGAGAGTCTCTTATAGAAAAATATTTTGGTCGTGACAACATTGATGACAGCTCTGACGAAGTAATTGATCAAGCTATACCAGCTAAACGCACAAAAGGGAAACCTAAAGTTGAACTACCACCCCAAAAAAAGCGACTGGACGGTGCAAAACATATGCCTTCTATGGAGAAGAATCAGCAAAAGTGTCGTCATTGTCATGTTAATAAAACGAGAATTAGGTGTGTCTATTGTAACATCTACCTATGCCTTACTGTAGATAGAAACTGTTATACCGAATTTCATAAGTGATTTAGGTACATTTTATAGAAATGTACCTAAATCACTTATGAAATTCGGTATAACGATATGAATACGACGAATGAATATGAATATGACGAATAATGATTATTTAGGTTAAGGAATAATTTGGTTCTGAGAACAAGTTTATTTTGGAAGAGGTTTATTTTTTTTGTTTTTTAGTATCTATACTACGTTTTGATCTCTGTTATGTGTGATGTATGTTATGGGTTATAGCCCATACCATACCTATAGGTAGTCACTTATTCAGTAGACTGTGTAATTGAGGCTGATTTTTAATTGTAAAATTAAGAGTACTTACTTATTTTTATTACTACTTACAAAAAGGGTTCCTATTGAAAAGGTTGTGATTATTTCTAAATTTTAAATAATGTAAACTCAAGCTTTAGCTTGTATTGTTAATTATTATCGTTTAAGGAAAGATGTTAATGGATAAATATTTTAATTTTGTTAAGTGATTTCACTAATAAACGATTTTGTATGAATAATTTACTTTTCTTTTTTCTTTAGTAGATGACCACAGTCCTTATGTGAGGACTATTAAACCTATCCTAATTACATAATATATGCCCGCGGTCCTCACACGAGTACCAATTATTTCAGCTTAAAACCTACAAAATCTAGTAACTATTTCATATTAATACCTCCCTGTGCCATCGCAAACGCTGTATCACATTTTTAGCGACATTTATACAACTTTAAATTTCTGGGCAGTAACGTCATAAAACTAAAGGTACTTGAGCAAGGACCGTGGGCAGATATTCGGAAAAACAAAAATTACTCTTGGGCATCAGGAGGTTAATCCAATGGTTTCATAAAACCTGAAATGTCACTTTGACATTGACAGAGAGCGAGACACATGATTTTTAGTTTTTAAATAAATAAAAAAAAGTAAATACACTTCACGCCTTTTAATCCCAAAGAGACTAGGCAGAGGCACTTGCTAAAGCAAGTACCCACGGTTCAAGCGTATTTAACCCAACGTGACAGGGGGTGAGCCCATCGCCGTTTTAGTTTTTGTCGCAGTAAATTAGAAATTAGAGTAAAGTATGTCATCATGTATGAGTGTAGTCAAGCGGTTATTTTCCTTTCATTTGGGAATTTCGACATAAAATCTATATTACTTTTAATATTTCTAGAATATTTTTAAAAAGTTTCTTGATTATAAGACTACATAGTTTTTGCGGGAACATAATAATTCATCAAAATTACTAAACTGCACATTAAGAAAAAACAAAAGTAAGCATCAGAATGGCGAATTGATGCCCAGTAAAAAAAAAATCGTGTGAAATGACTCATATGATACTTAGATTACGTTAGACTTTTTTGACATGCGCGTAAATATTAGCAAAAAAAAATAAGAGAAACAAATTTCCACAGGAAGGCTCTAAAGAGTCTACACTACTGTGTGCTATCAGACTGTACTTTGCTGCCAACTAATTTGATGCGTAGCGTCACGTCGCGTTAAATCCTTTGAGTCGAGTGTCGTTGTAATTCCTTTAATGAATGGCTCTGATACACTGAGGCTGACGTCGCGGCTAAAGGGGCGCTAGGCACTACCGCTAGTGCTGCCAAAACAATAGAATAATGTGAAGAGAAGCAGAATTAAATATTAGACAGAAAAAAAATTGTTTCTTTGGGAACCTCCTGATTTTTAAAAGCTTTTATTTCACTTGCAATGTATGTATGTAAGGATGTTCGGGTGGAATCTTACGACCCGTTTTTGAAGCAGATGTACTCAACCGATTGAGCTGAAATATTGTATGTATCTTATGGGTACCACTACAATATGGGTATCAAATAAAAGGGTTTGCTATGTTTAACTCGAAATAAAAATTAAACAAGGAAACCTTTTAATTAAATGCCCTAAAAAGAAGGAAATAAATTTTTACTTACAAATTTTAACTGTCTACTTATAGCCTATATACACAATTCATAAAATCATAAAAGCTTGTTGCGAGATTTAGGCTTGTGTAAATTTTATATATTAGATAATATTTGATAACAGAAAAAGCAACCTTATCGCGCCAAACTTATGTGTGTGGTATCGGCGCGAGTAGTACCTCCTAAACCCCCCTGAATAGTATTAAGCCGATCAACCGGCATCATCCTATCTGGGCGTCGCGATGACGACTCTTGCTAATTGATCTACAGATTACCACATTCTAACATTATATACCATCAGTTATGTACAATATCCTCATGATATTGTCCTTCACGGTAAAAGAGCCATATAATTACATATACATACCTACATATAATTAGATATTGTCAGGGTTCCCCTTACTGAGACCCGGGGGACCCGAGCAGGAATTATGAAATAAAACCACAGTTCCCAGGGTTGTGGTGTTTATTTAAATTTAAACATTTATTGTCTATACAGATGACCTCAGGGTCGGAGTACGTGGTTACTGCTTCCTTGAATATATGATAGGTATCAATTCCTAATTCTTAAATTTGTTAGACCTTATTTCTCTACCTGCCGAGATGAGCCTTGGAATACCTCCTCGCGGACAGCCGGCGCAGTGGTGTCCGGGGACAGGTCCCTCCGCCTCTTTGCAGTGGTTCCAGTATTCGACACAACGTGGCGTTGAGACCGCGTTACCAACAAAGTATCTGTTAGCTATAACATGTGTGATCCTTCGGTAGGCTATATCTGTGTGATATACCTGTGTGATCCCTGGAAGGAAAAGGACAGGTTATATTGGCCCTCCTTCTTAGAAATTATACCAGCATAAGGATACACTGTATTTCTTACCTCCCAGCCCACACCTAGCCTTCTAAAACGTAGAAGGTTAACAATAACCTTTTGGCCACAACGTGCGCACTGTAGGAAGAACAAAGACACTCGTTAGATTTATGGAGGATTTACAATACGGAGATTGATATCGAAAACACAAGGAATACCTTGGGATCTTACCAAATATTAGGGAAAAATGCTCCTGCGCACTTGGCCCCCACTAGGCATGATGTCGGCGCTACAGTCGCATAAATTATATCCCTGGACAAGACACAATCGGTAATCTGTCGTTGCCCAAATGAGGTTATCGCCATTTATCACATTGCATACGAACTTACCTTAGACTAAATAATTAGCGTTTTCTTTGCTCGTATGCATCCGCCATCGTCGACCGGCGAAAACGACCCTCACTCTCATCCATCAAACCATTGACAGGTTTGACGTCTGAAGCGTCTTTCTTTTGGCAAACGACAGATTTGAATCACCGATTCTCTCTGCCAAACGTTCCGTTTTAAAGAACAAACAAATGCAAAAGTGCAACGTTACAGTACCCCCCCACCTAGAAAAGTTTCGACTGGGGAGAAACAACGATGCCCTCAGCGTTCAATGTAAAAGGGAAAAACAACAAAAAAAAATATAAACACAACAACCTGTTGACCTTAAACAACTTGGTCAAGACACACTCGACAGCGATACCATCCTCGCTGGAGAAAATAAACCTCAGGTACACAATAGGTGTAACCTGCAGTTTAAACAGTCACAGCATGCGTGGCAACATTAACTGTTGCTACTGCAACACAGAAAAAAACGTGAAAACGTCCGCAGGGGTCCGACCAACCAACACGGTAGTAGACCACTGTCGAAACACAAAACCTTAGTTCAAAAATATTGAGAAGGAAAACAACTTCCCAACAACGAACGCAGGGACGTACAAAACTATCGAAGGAAAAAAAAAATATCGTACCAACAGTACCCACTTCCCCCTGCATGTATGACAAAACACACAGGAAAAAATATTTGGTACATTCAACGCATACATAAAAAAAAAAAATATTTAGTCCAAGGGAAATAAGACACTAGTGCGCCATACGCACTAATGCAATCACGAACGTGTTTCTACCCTCAACACGGTGAAACACAAAAAAAAATGATCTAACAACTAACAGTAGGTAAATTAATGTTTCGACCAATAAACGCGGCGAAACGCCAAAATATCTACCAGAAACTAACCTACAAAAATGTTTCTACCATATAACCCGGTGAAACGCAAAATACAAAAAAAATACAAAATGCAAAAAATACAAGAGAACCCTACCTACCTAACACAAGGTAACATATTCAAAACTCCTGCGCTGAGTTTTGAATACGCTAGCCTTGTGAGTTTTTCGCCTTGGCGTCGTTGGCCAACAGAAGGCTGGACCAACACGTGCGAGCACGTCCTACGGCGGTATGGATCCGGTGGAGATCCATTTCGTCCCACGCACCCATAACCATTCCGTCTACGGACTGACTCGACCCAAGGCCCCTGACCATGAAGGTTACCGTATGAACGGGCCCTACGATCAACAACATGTCTCGGCAAGTGTTGATTGTAAGACCGTTTCATTAGGTCCGGTTCCAAATCAAACTCTCCAAAAGTCGACACCAAAAATAATACTTGACACAATAGAAGGTATTACATAAAAACGGATGACCTTAGTCATTCCATTGAAGGTAATTGGTAAGGTTATAAAACCTAAAACTTTACATTCTGATCCATCAGCAACAGTTACCCGAGTCACATTATTTTTCTCCAATGGATAACCCATACACACAAACTTTTTGTGGGCATTATCACCAATAACTGACAAGGCAGCACCAGTATCCAATAACCCACAAAGTGTGGTATCCATTTGAGAAACATTCACATATGGCCGGACATCACTAACCACAGTATGTTTATTTTTGGGCAAAACTGGAGAAACACTTTTCTTGCATTTAAAAACATTGGCTATGTAGGATAACCAATCCTTCCACTCTGAGGTGCTTCTACCGTCTACAAGACTTTTCTTTACTGTAGACCCAAGCTTACACTTTGGACAGGACCTGGATGTGTATCCTACCTCCCCACATTCAAAACCCTTTATTATTTTGTCAGCACTACAATCCTTCAACGCATGAGTGTCTGTCTTACAACGCTTGCAGAACACCGGTGAAGGTAGAAGGGAATTTATAGTTTTGTTCCCCTTGTCCAAATTAGAGGCAACAACAGGCACAGTGTTCCGTATTGAGCGCCCCCTGTATGCAAACTCCGGAGACATTGAAGTCTTCGGAGGTTCCACAAACAGGTCTGCCTGCTGGCGAGCCAATTCAATCTGTTTGCACTTCTCCTTCAATTGGGACAAGGTGGACACCTCACATAAGGCTAAACGTTCTGAGAAATAAGGCCTAACATTGTGTTTGAGGATCTCCAACTTTTCCTCCTCAGTGATGGTCCTCTTCAACCTCGAGAACATAATATTCATCACTGAGAAATAAATGTGGACTGGTTCCTCTAAACCCTGTGTGCGAGCTCGAATCTCTCCCATCAGACGGTACTGATAATCCACCGGTTCAAAATCACTTATCAATAAACTCTGCAATTCAGTCCATGAAGTGACCTGGTCCTTGACCCCACGGTACCAAATCAACCCTTGACCAGAGAACAAACAAAAAGCAGCCTTGAAAAGCGCTGCCTGACTAACAGAATATGCAGTGGCTAATTCATGCACTGATTCCAAGAAAGAATGAGGACTGGACAGCCCATCATAAGTCAGGTTCCACTTGGAGATTCCCTTGACCGAGGAACAATCACACACCGTTTGTGTTTGCGCCATAACAGCAGTATCATGCTGGTCCCCGGGCAATAGCCCCTCCAACTGAACACCAACTGACCTCACTTTATCCTTAAGGGCAGACAAGACATTTTCATCCGTTCCCTCTGAAGGAATTCTGTCCAACCTCAAAAGGAGGTGACAATACAGGGCTCTAACTCTCCCGAACAAATACCTTTCCTTTTTTCTGGTATATTGTTTTATTTTAACAATCAATTCACCTACCTTTTCAGTGAGAAGTGAAAGCTCCAACTCAGATTGGTGCTCCAACCCTGCCAGGTCCTCCGGCTTGAAGTCCTTCAACAGCGGCTTGAGCTGTTGTCTTAACTTCTGCACAGTAGCCTCAGGGGCCTCGTCTCTAATCATAACCTCATACTCCAACTCATCTTTCAAAAGGTAGTGATAGTACACTGTGTCTAGGTCCATTATTATATATGTATATATTTTTTAATTATTCCAAGGAAGCAATCACCCTCACAATATGCAGTATAGCTTAAAATTTAAAATCAGACATACAGCTAAGTACACATATCAGCTACATATATATTTTTTATTATCGCCTGAAGTGTAAGTAATTTAAAAAAAAAATCAAACATGGATGTATTCTCAATTACCACTTGAGTATGACCTTCAAGGAAGCAGTAAGCCGCTAAAGCTGGGCGCCATTTGTCAGGGTTCCCCTTACTGAGACCCGGGGGACCCGAGCAGGAATTATGAAATAAAACCACAGTTCCCAGGGTTGTGGTGTTTATTTAAATTTAAACATTTATTGTCTATACAGATGACCTCAGGGTCGGAGTACGTGGTTACTGCTTCCTTGAATATATGATAGGTATCAATTCCTAATTTTTAAATTTGTTTAGACCTTATTTCTCTACCTGCCGAGATGAGCCTTGGAATACCTCCTCGCGGACAGTCCCTCCGCCTCTTCGCAGTGGTCCCAGTATTCAACGCAACGTGGCGTTGAGACCGCGTTACCAACAAAGTATCTGTTAGCTATAACATGTGTGATCCTTCGGTAGGCTATATCTGTGTGATATATCTGTGTGATATATCTGTGTGATCCCTGGAAGGAAAAGGACAGGTTATATTGGCCCTCCTTCTTAGAAATTATACCAGCATAAGTACCAGCATAAGGATACACTATTTCTTACCTCCCAGCCCACACCTAGCCTTCTAAAACGTAGAAGGTTAACAATAACCTTTTGGCCACAACGTGCGCACTGTAGGAAGAACAATGACACTCGTTAGATTTATGGAGGATTAACAATACGAAAATTGATATCGAAAACACAAGGAATACCTTGGGATCTTACCGAATGTTAGGGAAAAATGCTCCTGCGCACTTGGCCCTCACTAGGCATGATGTCGGCGCTACAGTCGCATAATTATTCCCTGGAACAAGACACAATCGGTAATCTCACGTTCCGTTTTTAAAGCAAAAAAATGCAAAAGTGCAAGTTACGTTTATATAGGTATGGGCTTTTATCCCGAAATTTCGGAGAGATAAACGGCATTAACAGGAGCTAAGATAGCAGCATTTTTATAACACTTTTCCCGTCGTAGGGGTCGTAAGAGGCGACCGAGGGAACTCTCCAGAGGACGGGCAGCAGCGCTCTCTGTGAGTTAAACCACAACACCACTGCGATCGCCAACCCGCCAAGCGTGGCGATTACTGGCATTTCACCCCAAATGACGGATCTCATTGGGGGAGGCCCTCGTCCAGCAGTGGACGTTATGTGGCTGATGGTGAAGCAAC
>SJJU01009431.1:0-18158 GCA_012932125.1 Conopomorpha cramerella | reverse complement strand
TAAGAAATAAAAAACAATTTGTTCTAGCGTTTTTGTAATTTCGGCCTGTGAGGGGACGAAAGATTGTATGAAGTTCGTCATTTTGAAGATTAAAACATTACATTTTGTATTTAGGCACTAAATAAAACAACAAAAAATAATTTGTTTTAGCATATTCAAATTTTTACCAGTGTGGGGGTGAAATAGGGGTTGAAAGTTTGTATGGGTGTTCGTCATTTTTTAAGATTAAACTTGCAACTGAGCTACTTATACCATAACCTAATATAAAAATAAATTTAATCTCAAAGCGGGGTAGATAGAGGCACTTGCTGAGCAAATGCCCACGCTTCACCAAGCGTATTTAACCCAACGGGAAAGGGGATGAGCCCATCGCCGTTATAGAGTTCACACCTTGCGATGTGCGGGTTTCATCACGATGTTGTATTTCACCGTACGAGCGCGTTGCGTTGCGTACATAGGCTCTCAAAAAGAGTCCCACTGGTACAAGTCCAGTAGCCGGAATCGAACCCGGAAACTGAATTACGGAAGGTAGTAAAAATAAGCGTTTTTTTAAACTTTTACCCTAATAAACAAAGATCTCTTTTTATAAAAAACATGCTACTCGGACGAAATCGCGGGCAAAAGCTAGTTGTTTATAAGTAGTGAATCATCATCAGCCCATACTTGTCCACTGCTGGACATAGGCCTCTCCAATTGCACGCCACTGTGATCTGTTTTCGGCTTCTCGTCATCCAGCTTCTGCCAGCCATCTTGCGTATACCATCAGTCCACCTTGCCTGAGGTCGTCCTACACTCCGTTTGCCGAGACGCGGTCTCCACTCGAGAACTCGTTTTCCCCAATCGGTTCTACGGCAAATATGGCCGGCCTACTGCCACTTCAGCTTGCTAAAACGATGAGATATGTCGATGACTTTGGTTCGAGCATAGCCCTTTCCATGGCACGCTGTGCGACTTTGAGCTTGTGGGCCAGCCGTGCCGTCAGTATCCACGTAGTGAATAATGATACGGAAATTAATATTTGCCTAACAACTGGGTATTTGGCATCACTTTCGCGTCTGCCAAGCTCGTTGATGGTGGAGGAATGACATGGTGTAGAATATGGTGAGGTGGTGGATCTCATCAGGTGCTAGTAAAACTACGCGAGCGAGGAACTTGTCAAAATTGTAATCTGACCGCCAAAAATCTTGACCCGTACTAGTTGGTTTTGTTATTTTTTTTGTGCATGAATCTAGGAGTCATATTTTTTCTGACTATAACTAAATTTTCTCCAGGTATTGCGATAACATTCAAAGTATACTCAGCATCACAATGTTCGTTCAGTTGGCAGCGACTTCCGCCATCATATGCGTGGTTCTTTGCGGCCTACTGCTGTTGGTAAGTATCCAACAAGGCTTGAACAATACTGTATATGATAGTATAGTTAAAACTGTACTTCCTCAGTTTGGTATTTCAAGCCTGATGATAAGAATATCAAAAGTTAATTGGAACATATAAATATTTGTACTACAGTTCATGGTATATATAAGTTTTAAGTTAAACAAGCGGACACTAACTGTCTAATTATTTTATTGTATCAAAGAAAACATTAATTCTTAATCATCATCAGCCACATAACGTCCACTGCTGGACAAGGGCCTCCCCCAAAGAGATCCGTCATTTGGGGTGAAATGCCAGTAATGGCCACGCTTGGCAGGCGGGTTGGCGATCGCAGTGGTGTTGTGGTTTAACTCACAGAGAGTGCTGCTGCCCGTTCTCTGGAGAGCTCCTTCGGTCGCCTCTTACGACCCCCATGACGGGAAAAGTTAGGCTGGGGTGGTGACACATGTATTCTATTCGCCGTCACCACACTTCTTAATACGGTCTTCTAATAAAATCAATTGTTTGCAGCAACTGAACGCGCAACTCTACATGTTCCTTGTAAGTTACTTGATGGTAATGGTCGGTCAAATATACTTTCCGTGCTTATTGGGGACACAATTAAGTGAAGAGGTGAGAGACCAAATAATATTTCACTTTTTAACTTTTGCCAGTTTGTTGGTAGCTTAAAATAGGATAAAGCGCGTTCTCTTGTTATTTTTGCAGAGCGTAAAACTAGTATCAGCCGCATATAACAGTGAGTGGATACCGCGGAGCGAGAGCTTCAAGAGGACGCTCAGGGTCTTCATGGTGCGAGCCAACAACCCAGTGGTCATGATGGGCTGGAAGATATTCCCTCTCTCTTTGGCCACGTTTACTAGAGTAAGTTTTATTGGTGAAATTAAATCTAATCCTGAACAGAAGGGAGAATACCGGGATAATCGGCAATCCCACCCTCTTCCCACCACTGTGACTCTTGTTAGAGACAGTCCCCAGCATGATCCTCCTTCGATTCCATTATTTTGTTTTCTCAAAAGTGTGATCTCAAAATTAAATAATTTAAAAATTGAGTGTACCATACATAAAAAGTGATGTTCTTACAAATATGATGTAATGATCAAAATTAAGAAAGGTTTTTTAATTTTGGAATCAGTTTAACAGATTATATATTTTTTTACAGATTATGAAGACAGCCTATTCTTTCTTCACTTTAGTTCGTAATATTCAAGTTAGAAATGTTAATTAAGCATAATGTACTTAAACAATGTATCACTTTTTCAGTTCATTAAAATTTCACAGTATCCTCATTGTTTCCTTTTTAATGGAAAATGTTTTAATTACGTAAATATTTTCTCACTGTGAATTTTATCACGACTTTTGCCTACTCTAGCTCTCTTCCCAACATGTGCCAACATCCTCCCCTCTAATTAAAAATCATTACAAAGAGGCAGTCGCGTCGCATCCGCCGGTTAATAGTCGTATGGTATGAGGGTTCATTTACATTTTAACACTCAGACATTTCAGGGTTATCCCAAGAGGACAACCGCACTGTGAAATAAAGTTTTTCTGAACCAATTTTACAAGAGCTACACGCCAAAGAGTAATGTTAAATGCGTTAGCTCATTATCCCACACTGAAATCTAGATAGCCTGTAGTCGCAGAGTCATACAGAAGTTTAAAACATGTCTTTAAGTACCTTAGAAATTGTATGACGCAAAGATGCAAAGAAAACTGGCCCAGGGTTTTTTTATACAAATACGCATATCTACAAACACGAATGACAGCAGGTAATTGCGGCTTCAAACTCATAATAACGTAGTTCAGAGTTTTCATGTTACAAGCATCTCAACTAACCTTAGTAATGAGCCATTGGTAATGACCCGGAATGCATTGCTAATAAAAAAATTAAAACGCGTATTCGAAGTACCTGAATAACTTTTTTTATAAAATCTATTATAGGTATAGTCTACAAGGTTTTGGAATGTACTTGAGAGCCTATTATTTCGTACTTCTATCCTTCTCTTTTCACTTACTAAATTAATGAGATAGAACTACAGCATGACAAACTGTCAGATATAGTTTAATACATAGTTAAACTACCTACATCAGCCTTGCCATATACAATTTACCTGTTTAGCACTGTTTCTACTGTAAACCCCTTAACAATAAAGGCGCTCACTTATACAAAATTTATATAATATACGAAATTCCACCACCATTTCACCACCGAGCTCGCCACGAACCATGAAAATCAAATCAATAGCAATTAGATGGAACATACCCGTAGAACCAATTGGAGCAAACGATTTCTCGAGTCCGTGTCTCAGCAAACGGAGTGTACGAAGCCCTCACGCAAACTGGATTGATGATATGCGCAAGACGGCTGACAGCAGCTGGATGCAAGAAACCGAAAACAGATCACAGTGCCGTGCAATTGGAGAGGCCCATGTTCAGCAGTGGACAAATATGGGCTGATGATGATAGATAGAACATGCAGAGTTCGGGAGCGTCGTGGCCTAGTTGCGAGGTACCTGGATCTGCAACCGAAGGTTGCAAGTTCAAGAACGGATGTACGGTCGGCCAAAAAAAGACCTTTCTTTTTCAGTTTTTATGACACTAGCCGTATCACTAAAACATCGATAAAGTAGTATTGTTGTATATATATATAATATTGTGACTCGTCATCGGGCACAACCACTGCTGGACTAGTGTTTTCCAATATTTGGGGATAATGGGATACCTCCTGACCCGTTAAACGTGAACTGTGGGCATTTGCTTAGCAAGTGCCTGTTTACTCCGCTTTGGAGTTAACTGGCGTGAAACCTATTTAATTTCTGCAGAGGTCGCTGTTGCCTAAAACGGAATAGTTAAATGATTTGTTTTCACTATCATCGATAACGTATTTACGAGGATTGCGCATACCTCAAACCTAATAGTTGCTAAGCAAGACCACAACACTGGTGTACTTCAGTTTTGCGTACCAATATTTATTCGCAATTCCAGTTTTAACTCAGTCTTTATTGCGTGAGCCCGTATTCACAGCAAAATATACACTATTGCGTTCGTTGAAAGTGCGAGATTTGTTTAGTCGAATAGGTCCGCTACTGTAATAGCGTCAATATAGGCTAATACCAAGCGAATTGGCGTTTTAATCACCTACAATTTGAATATAGACACTCCGAATCTACAATGATCAGTATATCCTGAGCTACGTTTTGAGACATTTCTTGAGAACGGTTAGTTCGTTGTTCAAGTTTGTTGTATAGGTATAAGTGTTGCAAGCTCGACATAGAAATAATGCATTTAACACAATTACCCCCAAAATGCTGCAGGTGCATGTTATGGCTTACGAACAGCTTAATTTCTAACTGGAAATAGAATTTAGTAGTAAGTAAATCATTTAAATAAGTGGACAATTGGACATTAGACATTAATGAGCGGTGAAGGTGTTTGATGAAGTTATTTTTGGTACTTATATTATTATATTACACATACATAAACACTCGACCATTAATTGATAGAACATTTTACTCGATGATGTCCCATATGATGTTATGTTTGGTAGGAACTGTTTTACTGCACACATAGCTTTTCCCTCAAAACTTGGGTTGACGGGTAGAAATTGTATACTAGCGTTAAGTCACCCATCCACCAGTCAGCAACACCAGGTGGATTGGTGGCATTTCATTTACGCGAAACGTACCACTTTCATAGTGCGAACTAACAGGATGTGGAATGACTTGCCGGAGTCTATGTTTCCTGCGCAGTATGTCTGGAGGTCTTCAAGTCGCGCGAAAATAAAATACCTAATGAACAAGTGTGCTCCATCGTGGACCATATCGCTGCTTAACTTCAGGCAGGATGGTGGTCAAACGCTTGGTATCGCTCGCATGGTGCATTAAAGAAAGCAACTTGTTGTAATTGTGTAAAATAGATGGAACGGTAAGTACTTTATTTTTTAATTCCCACTGATATAAAATAATTTCAAAAGGTTTATACTCGTATAAATGATTTGTAAAACTGAATTTTTTTAAAACATCCGTAGAGTGAAATCTTTGAGAGAGAAAAAAAATATTTTTAAAGGGTACAGACCTAGTTCAAGTCCCCTCACCCTCTGTTATTCATATTAAATTACCTATATAATGTTTCTATTTGCCTAAATACAAACTTAATATTATGGAGTGACTCTTTAATAATTTAAGGGGAACTTTGCCGTTATGTCGTGCATTTTGCGCAAACTTACAGTAGGTAATTATTACGCCTCGGGAAACATTTGTTCCGACAGGGGGCGCCCCTTAAGGATTTAATATTTCAATCAGGGAATACGACAGGACGGCCCAGTGTTTTCATCGTTGTTCATATTAAATTTGGAAGCGCTGCAGGCTTTGCTTTTTCTGGTAGGACGATTTGAATGAGACTTGATTAGTCTTGATACAGAGTGTTGTATCTTATAGACAAGCTGACCCAGAAAACGTTGTTTGTGACCCCAAGCAATGGTCTTAGAAACGTTGCTGAGATCGATATTATTAATATTATTAACAACTTTTACTATGGAGACAATGCGAATAAAATAGACAAATTTTGGCTTCGAGACATTTTGTATGGGGATTGAAAATTTGTTTGCTCCCATCGCCGTTATAGGTTTCACACACTTGTGGTGTGCGGGTTTCATCACGATGTCGTCCTTCACCGTACGAGCGTTGCGTTGCGTACCAAGACTCTGAAAAAGAGTCACATTAGCATCTGTGGTCCAGTTGGTCGGACCCTTGACTTGTAAACGGGAGGTTCAGGGTTCGAGTCCGGCTACTGGACGTGTACCAATGGGACTCTTTTTCAGAGCCTATGTACGCAACGCAACGCTCGTACGGTGAAGGACAAATCGTGATGAAACCCGCACACCACAAGGTGTGTGAACCCTATAACGGCGATGGGCACACCCCCTGTCACGTTGGGTTAAATACGCTTGGTGAACCGTGGGTACTTGCTTTAGCAAGTGCCTCTGCCTACCCCTCTTTGGGATTAAAGGTGTGAAGTGTATTTATTTTTTATTTTTTTTTATTTTTTGAAACTTATGACTGACCAGGAATTGTTCCTCCAAGTGATAGCAGATTTGCTCCTATGTCGTATGTACCTGCAAACCTTTCTTTGAGAAACCCGAAATTCGTTCAACACCTTAAACACATCAGTACCTAGTCCAAAAACCTAATTCGCAGAGGAGAAAACCGGTTCCTCAAACGAACGCAATTTCAAACAGCCTGTGAATTTCAAAGGAGTCAGGCAGTAGATTACAACAATGGACCGTGTTTGCAATGTCTGAGGCTGCAACCCTTGGAGTGGCTTAATTGCAAGACTAGCCTTGGCTAACTCTATCCTAGTAAACCCTGCCAAGTTAAAATGACCTTTATTGCGTATGAAATGTCCTATATTTTGTAGATCTCTTTACGTTTTCCTGCTTTTCCTTTCCACTTTACAAGTGCCGTGACAATTAGGCACTGCAATTAAAACAGCTACTATGTATGTATGCGTTGGAAGATTATTTCTTTGTGACAGTCAGGATTAATGAATGACTAGATTAAACACTAATTAATATAAATCTTTAAAAATATTATTACAGTGGATAAGATTTATTATGTTCAGAAACACAGTTAAATAGTAATAAGAAAACGACCTAATTTTTGTAAAAATAGTTTTCTTCATAACCCAAAATTAGTTAGAAAAAAAATTGTCATAACAGTTTCTATTTTGCGGTAATTGGAGTCGTGATGGAAAATATAAAACTCTAGTTCATTTGTACTTAACTATTACTTCGACGAATTAAGCTATTACTCGGGCTGTAAAAAAGTCAGTAATCACATAGTGATTGTATGTCGCAAGTGTCATTTGGTTACACTACCGATAATAATACGGTGTGGAAAAGTTAAGTACAAAATTGGCACCTTGAGCCAGTAAAAAACATATAAAAAGGAAATAAGCCTCATATCGGTTAAATCGAACGTAACTCAGAAAAAAATATCACAATGACCCAACAGTTCAGACAATCTGAATGTTTCAAGAAGAACTTGCTTTGTCTCACTATTTTTGGCGTCTGGTCAAGAGAACGATGGCGAAAACCCTACAAATTCTATTCGTTCATTTATTTAAATATTACCTTGGTATTATTCAATTTATTGCTCACATTGAATTTGTTCGCGACACCCAGAAACATAGAGTCATTAATTAGCGAAGTGATATTTTACTTCACGGAAGTCGCAGTCACAGCTAAAGTCTTAATGGTATTCACAATGAAACAAAAGATCATTGAAGCTTTTGAAATTCTAGACTCTGAATACTTTTCCGGAGACACAATCGAACAAAAGGCATTCGTGCAAACCTATTCAAGATACTACAAGAAGTTTTGGAAGTACTACGCACTGTACAGTAACTTCACATACAGTTCCCTTGTCGTGTTACTAATCGTTGGTAATTTAGCATTTGGTATGCAAATGCAGCTTCCCGCTTGTAAATACTACTTCATCACAGACAAATCTAGAGAGGATAATTTTTTCTTCTTGTACTTATATCAGTCCCTCTCTCTCTACGGCCACATGATGTATAATGTCAACGTTGACTCGATGATCTGTGGCTTTATGCTTTTTGCTATTTGCCAGTTTAAATTGCTCAATATGAAACTTGGAGACATCAAGACAACTAGCGAGAAGAAGTGTAAAAATGAAGACACTGAAACAGTATTCTTGAGCAGGCTTCGAGACTTTCTTGTTCATTACGACACTCTTCTGAGGCAAGTATTCGTAGAAGCGTGTGCTTTTAGACTAGTATGTAGATAGTTAATGATTTTCTGCTGACAAGCCATCTGAAGTTATCCAGGCTCCCAACTCTGCTACACTGTCGTAGTGGCATTGCTCTGACATCGTAGAGGCAAACGATGTGCATCGCTGTTTTACTAAGGACGACATTGAAATAAAAATAACGAAATCAGCAATGCACATCGTTTACCGCCACGATATCAGAGCGATAGTTGCATCACTGCAGAGTGTAGTAGACTCCATCATCATCATCAGCCCATACTTGTCCACTGCTGGACATAGGCCTCTCCAATTGCACGCCACTGTGATCTTTTTTCGGCTTCTCGCATCCAGCTTCTGCCAGCCATCTTGCGTATATCATCAGTCCACCTTGCCTGAGTAGTGAGTAGTAGACTTAGGCGACTGGTATGAAATCTCGGAAAGAATTAAAGTGAACCATTTCACGATTAATAAATTAATTAACTGTTTCTAATAGTTCATTAGCTTTTAGAAATTAATATTACTTTGCCTATTATTTTGTATCCATAGACTTGGAACCAGATTTTTCTAAAATGAGTAGGACAGAACTACAATACTGGTTGTCAATTATTATTCTAAAAGATAATTAAAGAATTGTACTTGTTGTTACAACATTGAAAGACCATTGTGATTATTCTTAATAAACTCAGTTTTATTTTTTGTCGAATTACCGACGTTTCCTATTCATTCACACCTAGTACAATTGTTGTCCTGGTGACATAGAAGTTACAAGCAAAAGTTTTAGCTTATGATTCAGAAGTTACAAAATATTTGCAGTTACTGTGAGAAAATTCAAAACATAACCTGCATAACCACGTTTGTAATGTTCGCTGCAGCTGCGGCCATAATATGCGTCGTGCTTTGTGGACTTCTAATACTGGTAATACGTCGTCTATTCAATATAATTATCTTGTACTGTAACTCGGCACCTACAAGTTTTTTTTTTATTTTAATTTTATTGTTTGGACCTGTGAAAAAATAGTAAAGCCCAAAAATAGTAGATACATCTCATTGGTTATTTGGCTCACACCCATCTTTCTATGATTCCATTCTCACTTTAATTATCCTCTAATAAGTTATCATTAATTCGAGGTTCCAGAGCAGCACAGGACCTTTAAAATCTATGAATATGTTTCAGGAATTAACAGCGGAAACCTTCCTCTTCATGGTCTCTTATCTAATAGCAATGGTCTTGCAAATATTTGTACCCGCTTTATTGGGAACGTTACTTAGTTATGAGGTAAATATCTCTAAAAGTTATGGCTCTAGTTAAAGTTGGCACTAAGAGCGACAGTCGCAATAGGCTACTGTCGCTATTGTTGACTTAACTCAGTAACTAACTTAAATCAGACAATAAGTCTAAGTCAACATCTACCTCTAGGTTTTGTTCCGGGGGCTGTCAACACTTAGAACATCGTCTAACATTCTTACTACGAAGGACAGCATCGTGAGGAACATACTATTTGTAATAGACTTCACAAAAGGAAGAGCTTCTTAATTCGACGGTATTTTTTATTTACTTTTTTTTTAAAGCTAGTGGTTCCCCTTTGGTCACACTTAAATTTGGTTCAGTTCTGAAGATCGAAATCCATAAGAGCGGAATCGGAACACCACAAATGTTTGATATTTATTTAGTTGAATTGGTTCTAATTTCTTTAAAGTTCCTTCTTAAAAAGATCTTTCTCGGTGTTAAGAAGCGATGTGGTACGCTGTATCAGTACAATAAATCAGTTAGGTTCATTTACGTTCTTTCGTTCTTCTACACTTCTTACTTTCTTTGGGATTAAAAGTCTTGAGCTTCGGAATCACAGTTCACAGTGAAAAATAAATATTATGTATTATAAGTCTTATGACAATGTAATAACACCCTTTTTTCCCGCAGAGTGTGAACCTAGTGACGGCCGCATACAACACCGAGTGGATACCTCGTAGTGAGAGCTTCAAGAGGAACCTCAATTTGTTTGTATTGCGAGCCAACAAGCCCGTTGTCCTGATTGGCTGGAAGTTATTTCCACTTTCGTTGGATACTTTTACTTCGGTAAATACGACTGGCATAGTTATTATTTGGCAAATTAATAATAATTATAATGTTGTGACATAGATAATGGTACAGCGCTTTTAATGGCGCTAAATATACTACATATTAGGAGGTACTTAAACACTTTTGGGGGACACTCAAATTAATACAATTAAAATTTTATTACTATCACGTCGGCGGGCGGAGTGAGTCCCTGAAAGGGTTAAGCGCATATTGTAAGGCAAAGTAGTGTTTTTTGTGCTTTGTTGCAGATTATGAAGACGGCGTATTCTCTGTTCACATTAGTAAGAAATGTTCAGCAAGAATAAATACTTAGTACTAACACAATGTTTTTATCTTTGGTATAACTACAACATACCATACCAAACATGTTTAAATATTCCACTCTAGTCGTAAAATCAACAAAGACTAGAAAAAGTGAATAATTTCGAAGAGCTTCTAATGGAATTATCTGCAAAAAAACAACGAATTATAAACGATAAAATTCTTTTAAAACTTTTATAATCGAATTGCAAGACCATAAAGTCAACATGAAAGATTTTAGGATTTCTGAGAAAAAGGATTTCTGAAATATATGAAAGTTTGTATGAATAACTAAAACTACGTGGATGAAATTGCGAGGCGTCGCTACTAGAGTACGATAAACCAATATTCATTTGGAATTCGCCCAAACTCCAAACCCATTTTTTTAGACAAATAAGACATCAAATTTCCAAAGGATTTGTCCCCCCACGAGGTATTATGTACGTGAGTTTATGTCTAAATAAGTATGATGGAAATGCATTATGCGACATTCTATGCGTGGCGCCTTGCTACCTTAATGATATCCGCGGGCACATTTCTATGAATCCATGCCACAGTAGCATAGCACTTACAGACAGTAGGACTTACACACAGAGGTCATGCAGGGAATGTTATTTCCAAATGTTAATTTTAAACAATATAAAAACACAACCTCGAGGTTGCTGTCGCCAAAATCATTATGTTTTTTGTCATCTATCTTCTACTTCTTATATCTTATATATAAAAATGAATTGCTGTTCGTTAGTCTCGCTAAAACTAGAGAACGACTGGACCGATTTGGTTAATTTGAGTCTCGAATTATTCGTGGAAGTCCAGGGAAGGTTTAAAAGGTGTATTTCTACAAATATTCCTACTGCAAAAGAAATGTTTGCCGGGACAGCTAGTCTACTACATATAAATAAATTGATGTTCGTTAGTCTTGCTAAAACTCGAGAACGGTTCGACCGATTTGGCTAATATTGGTCTTGAATTACACGTGGAATTCCAGGGAAGGTTTAAAAGGTGTATTTCTTCTAATACACGGGGCACAAAGGCTTAGTACAAAATAAAAAAT
Organism: Conopomorpha cramerella; assembly: GCA_012932125.1. Lineage (NCBI taxonomy): Eukaryota > Metazoa > Arthropoda > Insecta > Lepidoptera > Gracillariidae > Conopomorpha > Conopomorpha cramerella. Next base: position 6,586 of record SJJU01009431.1, on the reverse strand, counting down.
ATGCAATGCACAATGTATTATGAGCCTCACCGACAAATATCCGCTACGAGGAGAGGCTATCTCTATCAGTATTTGTGTATATTTATATCGGTATATCTAACTCGAATAACAAATACAAACCACTGGTCGCGTGAGATTCAATTGGAATCAGATACTATACATTAATATTTGTGTATTTTATTAAATTAACGTTTTTAAATAAATTCAATATGACATGTTTCATTCACATAATTTCATCACTTTCTATACCTGGATGAATTATGTACCTTGTAATTTGTGTTCAGCTTTTACCTCATATAACCTCTGTAACATACCACAAAATGATCCTTCTTCTGTACAAATAAAGTACTACTTTTGTTTAACACCTATTTGTTACTCATTTTATGTCGATAGGAGGGATCTCGTGAAGTATAAAAATGGCTAACATTTTCATACTGCCACAGACAACATTACTCTACGCCTTCTATTGTGGGCCAGACTCGCCGGAAAATTAACGAACTTCGCACCACTTGCGGACATAATCACATATACATTGTTCACGTTATTTTTTAAAACTAGATTCAGAAGTATTTCTTCGAAGGCGGGTATCAACTTACACTGGCGTCTGTATCAAAGTATATAGCGGACGCGTGATAGTCGGTCCTTGCAATTAAGTTTCTCGCAACTTATTTACTTCTTCGCACGGAACTAACGGCTCTTACTTACTGTGGGTAAAGTTTATTGTGTCAATTTCATAGAATCGACGGGCCCGTTTGGTCTAGTGGTCAGTATGACTAGCTTTTGTACGTTTGTAAGTTCGAGTCCCGCTAAAATAGCGTTGAGGGTGTATGGGGTTCTATTAATAATTTAGGTATGTTAGCTATCTAATATTGACACCTAACCGTATCAGATATTAAGGTTATTTTTTTATCATCGGAAAAGTGGAAAGGGACTAAGTACCAATAACAGTAACAGTCGGTCAAAAATCTGGTCTACCACCAATGTCATTATACATTAAGGTTCAATTTATCACTTGTTAAAATATAACATTTCTACCTTATTGATGTTTTAATGTCATCAAAACTGGTAGATCACTTTCGTGGCGGACCGTACGTCTGAATTACAGTATTTTAATTGTGTTGACGAATGGAACTGGGCCAATACGAAAGGAATAGATGAAATAAAATCAAGTAATGTTATATTATGTAATTAGCTCACAACGTTGACAATACATGTACCTAGGTACTCAAAATCAGTCCACTCATGACCACGACGCATGCAACTGCGTCGAAAGTCGAGTAAAATAACAAAGGAAAGCTCGAGTTTGCCTTTGGTAATATTCGCGCCTATACCTAATAATATACCCGGTGAACAATATTGAGTTATAATGTCTGTGCGCGTTTCATTAAAATATGATGTACTCAAATTGTTAATTACTTTATTAGTTATTTTTATAGTTTTTCTAAGTTTTATTCAATTGTATTATTGTTTGTGAATGATTAAAATCTCTACAAATGTACGTAATCTTTTAAGTTGATAAACGCTCGCCAAAAAAGCCAAAAAATTGCGTGGCTATCAATATTTGGGTCTAAAAAGTCAACTATTATCTTTCCAAATGTTACTTAAGGACAGTTTTCCCGTACCTTTTTTTAGTATATGAAATCCTATTTGTGGGTAGTCTAGTCGAGAGTAATCAGGTGTGGTGCCGTCAAAGATTAACGTAACGTTTATTTATAGAAGTAACAATAATAAATGAACTCTTTATTGCACACTATACATTACAAAAAGTAAAATTGACAAAGGTAAAATTGTAAATGGTGACCTTATCGCTCAGAGCGATTTCTTCCTGATAACCTAATTTAAAGATGGATGTGAAATGGATCTTTGCAGGGTAATTGGTGTTGCTATCGGAACGAAATGGACCTACAAACCTAGTACTAGCTAATTATTAAATTAGAACATAATCATGAAGTATGCACAACTACATGATATGTATACATTTACAACATACATATAATAAATAAACCATTCAACGCGACCACGACACATGTAACTGTGTCGAAACGTCGGGCAAAAAACGAAGATAAGTTGAATGCTTATCTTTGGTTAATTTTCGCGCTATAATACCCGTTTTAAACTTTTAATACGAGTATCATGTCAGTGCGCGTTTCTTTACAAATTATAAAACCATACAAGTACATCATTATGTAAATTAGAAAATACAATACATTTTTTTTTATCTCTATGAACAAGCGTTTGACCGCCATCTTGCCTGATGTTAAGCAGCGATGTGAAAATCTTATATCGTCGTTGCAATAATTTAAAAACACATCTAAAAATTCGATTTTTTCTTGTATTACAGTAGGTAGGTGCAGCTTTTTCTCGTGGGGACCCTTACAGTAAGTCGAATATCATCGTAAAAACCGTTATAGTGTAGTTGCAAGATTCCTACATATACATCGGATCGGGATTTGTTGGGTTTGACTCCAACTATAAAACAGACACAAATGTGTATTATTTTTAAGCAACTTCAAAAAAGGAGGTTTCTCAGAAATAATGTAGCTTTCCAACAGTGAAAGAATTTGTCAAATATGTTCAGTAGCCTATTCAATTCCAACAAACAAACAAAAAGCAAACCTTTCCTCTTTATAATATTGGTAAAGACGCATTTTTATGTTTGTTCGCGGATAACTCCGACGTTTACGAACCGATTTGGATGAGTCTTCAAATGCGCCATATGTGGATAATCTAAGAAAATATTTGGTCAATTTTATATTAAACTAGCTGCCCTGACAAACTTTGTTTAACTAATATAACACATAAACCATCCTCAAGAACCATTATCTGTCTACTAAAGAGAGGACCGTATCAAAATCCGTTACACTACGTAACGGATTTTGATTATTAAAAGATCTAAGCATAGAGAGAGACAGCGAGAGGCGACTTTGCAATATACTTTTCAGTTTATACAATAGAAATAAATATTCTAAGCTAATAATATTTATTTATTTATTTGAAGGAAATATTACAGCTTCATCATCATCATCAGCCACATGACGTCCACTGCTGAACGTAGGCCTCCCCCAATGATTTCCAAAAACATTTGAGGGGAAATGCCAAATTACAGCTTGATTGCCTTATTAACAATAACTGAACAATTGTAAACCAATCACAAGTTTTCACATAATTATGTAACCAAAGAAAAATCATTCTTAATAAAGAGAGACATGACAAAATATTTGCAACGTTTACTCGAGATTGGGGTGGTCAGAGTAGCACCACTCGAAATCACGGCCAATATCAGCCACTTCAAATCAACTGGCGCACCTGTTGTCGAGTTACGGAAGCGCTTCGCATGATATATAACTATCTATATTTTTTAGTTTAGTTTGGTACTCACCTCAACTCGTAAGGCGGTTAAACGAAAAACACAAATATCACATTAGAATTAAAAAGTACAAAAACCCACTAGATATATTGACATATGATTTACTTAAGAAAAGATGCGATAAACTTATTAAATGCTGTTATAAAACATATGTGGAAAGTATTGAACTTGCGCTCAAAGAAAATCCTCGGTTATTTTGGTCTTTTATAAAAAACAAGCGCCTGAAAACATCCTCTTATCCCTCTGAAATGTTTTATAAATCTTGTATGGCTACAAATGACATAGATATTAGTAACCTATTTGCCACCAGTTTTTCTTCAATTTATGGATCTTCTCGCCAAACTGACCCAAACCGATCTAGGACTCCGTCAGGTCACTTCTTGTGTTCTATTAAATTCACTTGTGAGGAAGTATTCCCGGCTTTAAAAAGACTAAATAAGTTTAAAGGAGGAGGTTCAGACTGTATCCCACCGTATTTTATTGTCCAATGTGCGAAAGAACTTAGTTACCCACTCACGATGGTATATAATAAATCGCTTTGTGTGGGTGTATTCCCATCTAAATGGAAGGAAAGTTTAGTGGTCCCTGTACACAAGGCAGGTGAACTGGATAATATATCGAACTATCGTCCTATTAATATTCTACCCACTTTTGCTAAAGTTTTTGAGCAGCTGTTATGTCCAGTTTTGTCAAGTTACTTTAAACATATCATTACTCCTAGGCAACACGGTTTTGTTAAGGCTCGATCTACCGCGACCAATCTGGTCTCCTTTATTGATTATATCGCAATGAATTTAGACTCCAATAATCCTGTTGATGTAATATATGCTGATTACACTAAAGCATTTGACAGGGTGAATTTTAGGGTACTTTTGTCCAAATTAGAAGGATATGGTATATCGGGAAACTTACTTTGCTGGTTCGGCTCGTATCTTAGCAAAAGATTTTGTTCAGTAGTTGTAAATGGGTGTAAATCAAGCCCATATACCCCGGATAGTGGAGTACCTCAGGGTTCTCATTTAGGCCCTATTCTTTTCAATATTTTTATCAACGATATTGATAAATGCTTTAGGGCCACGGAATGTTACCTCTTTGCTGACGATCTTAAATTAGCAAGGCCGGTCTCCTCTCAGGAAGACGTAGTACTCCTTCAAAATGATCTGGACCAGCTCGAGCGGTGGTGTGACTTAAATGACATGTTGCTGAATGCTAAAAAATGCTTTGTGGTGCGTTTCAGTAGATGTAAAAATAAAATATGTAGATCATATACAATAAACAGGAATCATCTAACGGAATTGGTTATGATTCGTGATTTGGGTGTAACAGTAGATTCAGTTCTAAAATTTAATATGCATATAGAAAACATTACGAAAAAGGCGTTTAAGATGCTTGGTTTTATAATTAGAAACAGTAAATATTTCAAGTATCCTACAACTGTTATTAGATTATATCAATACCTAGTACGAAGTGGGTTAGATTATTGCAGTGTAGTTTGGAGTCCCTTCTATGATGTGTACATTAAAAGGATCGAAAGTGTTCAGAAGAGATTTTTTTGGCATTTATGTTACAAGTATAACTTATCTAATAAAATTACAAAGTATAATGATCGTCTTAATCATTTTGGATTTATGTCCCTTTCGGATCGCAGAAGGGTCGCGGATTTGTCCTTCCTTTCTAAACTGGTTAACGGAGATATTGATATGCCTCATTTATTGGCATCTGTAAATGTCCATGCACCTTCAAGACTACCCAGAAAAGGCAGTTATTCTCTTTTCAGAATTAGGAGCCATAGAACTCGTCTTGGATCATTTTCGCCATTGAATAGAATTTGTATGCTTTACAATAGCTTAACTACGGGAAAGAATACTATTGACATAGATATTTATGGTGATAAGTGGCCTAGGATTAGGAAGAGACTTGAAGATCATTTCAAAAGTGCATATTCAGTTCATGGATCTAAATTAAAATCAAAATAATTGTTTTCGTAAAGTGTTCTATTATTACTATTAGCTAACATTTGGGAAATGTAAAAATACCATTTATACAATTGCCATTATTTGCGTTGCATGTTTCATTATTTGTGTTTTTTAAACTGTATAGTTTTAATATTAATAAGATCATTGTTGATGCCGTTGTGAGTCGAACCTAAGTCTACCTGGTTCTACATAATTTCTTTTTTTTATTGCATGTTGTGGTTATCTTTAATTGTAGTAGCGCTTAGCTTTAGTTCTAAATGATGTGTATCCGTTTTTTCAATGTATTAGTGTATACTATGTTGATAACCTAAATAAATAAATAAATAAATAAGGATTTTTATATTTATTTACTTATTGAACTTATTGTGTCAGAGGGCTGTTTCTTGATTATATCAAGTCCGGTAAATCAAGAACAGTCACGGGTATGCGACCCCGGCCCGTCGAGCTATCGTCAGCACAAGCCTTGTCCTTCCGTGCTGCGATATCATCACCCTTATTCCTCCTCCCAACTCCACGTACTTCCTTTCCCCACAACCTGATCCTTCATCCCATTCCGCTAATCCTTGGTCTGCCGCGCCTATGGATGCATGGCCAGGGGCGAGCCTGGTCGCAAGCGTGCCAACGTCCCGGATACCTGGCGACCTCCGGGCACTAATAAGCCTTGCCACATCACGCGGGGCTCTGATGTGGTCGACCTTTTCTATCCCTAGCGATTCGTGGGACTAAAATGAATATACCAGCCCAATTTATTCATAGCGGCGACGAGGCTCGCCACCCGTCACGTCAGGTCTCTCGGGGAGGCGAAAAGTGGACTGCGGAGGCTCGATTTGCCACGTTGAATGTTTGTGGAGGATGGGACAGTAAGATTGATGAAGTTTGCAAGGTGATGAATGATAAGAATATTGATTTAATGTGTGTGGATGAGACGAAGCGAAAGGGTATAGACAGTACCACGCATGGCACGTACTCTGCGTATTGGTCGGGAGTGCCGCATTCCCAGCGTGCATGCCAAGGCGTTGGTCTTGTCTTTTCAGAAGCGATGGTCTGGTTGTTTGAAGAGCTACGAATGCGTGTGAAACCCAGACCATAATGGCGCGAGACTCAAAGTTGGCATAAGCACTTGTATCGTTTGGGTGTGATATTACACCGGACATGTCTACACTATAGGAGAACGGAAGAGTTCTGGAGAATGTCAGGGGTGTGCTGTCAGAAGTAAGAAGAACATGAGTTGGATCATAGCACT
>SJJU01009429.1:0-12011 GCA_012932125.1 Conopomorpha cramerella | reverse complement strand
ATGGAGATCTGTAGTCTCTGCCTACCCCTCTGGGAGACAGGCGTGAAGTGTATGTATGTATGTATTTAATCGTCTTTAAGGAACTTTTTTTTATGCGTGACCTGGATTTTTTGCTCACGAGTGTACATAGAGAAATCATTTTTTATCTCCTGTTTTGTGCAATAATAATACCTAGTTATATTCCGATGTTTTATGAAAAACAGCGTTCTCATTAGACTTGCTAAGATTCCAGTCGATTAATTCATTATGCATACAAGTTTGTGCGAAACAAAAAAGTAAAGAAATAATACAGTTAAGAAAATCTTAACTACGAAATATTGACTATATTATATTCTACTAAAATAAAATTCATTAGCATTTTACAACTCTGTGTAATAAGTATAAATAAATATTATGCGGACATCTGACCAAGTTATTTTTTTAACAATAAAGTTTTTCTGACAGCCTGTATTGTGTTAGTTCTATACCTCCATCTATTAAATAAATCACCGGAGAGGGACCTAAGTACTAAAGAAGTTATTAATATTCTTAAAACTACTAAACTGTATTCACTTGCATTTGTCACGTATAAGCCGACAATGTTTACATGTTTGTTTTGTCTTATTGTTTAATTTTCTTTATTTCGTAATTGTGTACTTAAGTGTACGTGTGTCAAATGTAAATAAATAATAAAATAAACTGTACTACGAAACGTCAATCAGATTATTGAATAGAGAACCCACGATTGAGTCTCGACACAAATTTCCTACGGTTAATGAATATTGATAACTTACAGCTCACGCTCTCATTCTAGTCGCGGTCTTCACTGTATATTTTTTTTTTGAAGATGAAAAAGTGTAAGGTTCGTTCATTATTTTTTTTTCTCATCGATAGAGCGAGTAATAATTGTCTTGGTCGCGTGCAGAATGTGGCACAAGGTTTCGCCGTCGACACAATAGTTTAAAAGCCGTAATTATTTACGCTCATTTTATAAGAGGCTCGGGTGAATCCTCTATTACGAAGTAAAATTAATTTGTTTAGTTGATTGAACACACAAAACAGATATGTTAAAAGATTCTTTACATTGGATTGTGAAAAATATAATCAATGCATAGTATAAAACAAAGTCGCCTCCCGCTGTCTGTCCCTGTGTATGCTTAGATTTTTAAAACTACGCAACGGAATTTGATGCGTTTTCTTTATTAGATAGTGATTTTAGAAAAAGGTTTATGTGTATAATACATGTGTATGTATAATAGCTGAGAAACACTTAATAATGTATATTGACAAAAAAAGTTTGCTCACAACGTTTGGTTAGCTAGACTGCATACACCTGTCTCAGATGAGTAGGTAGTTTAGACAAAATATTTCCACTGTTTTCCACGTGCCAGTTCAGTTATGTTGTAATGAATGCTTTTAATGATCTGAGCAGTATTTCTTCGAGAACATATCGTGATGTTTCAACACAGAGAAAATAACAAATAAGTAATTTATTTTATTTTTATTGAGAGCGGTTGCACGTTTCGTCGTCTATTTTCATCGGTATGCTTCACGAATTGTTGCAATTACTCTTAAATTCACTCCCTTTAGTTCCAAAGCGAGGATAGGCAGATACCGTTCGCAGGTATGGTATGTGGGTTTCTTTCTCGAGTAAATTATTACAATAGTTACAAAGCACCTAGCGGGTGGCATCATCATACTAATATAGGACACAACTTTACATAATAGACAGTACCTACCTATAAATTAATGAAAAAAATATGTAAATAATCACTAAGTACTACCATAATATGAGCAGGGAGCTATCTAGTTGTACGTCGTAGAGTACGCATCTGCATAGAGTTTTAGTCGGGTGTTACCTTTTGTTCTTGTACACTATGTGACGCGAAGCGAATAAAATGACAAATGTCGCCGTTTTACATATGAAAGAGAGAAAACTGCGTAGTTAGAATGTTTATACTGATCTGGGTTACCGAAAAAGAAATGTTGCGTAACATATTACTCGTATTGTATCGTCAAAAATGTTGAGAACAAGTACTTGTGTAGCCTAACAGCAAAATCAACTATGGCCATCCTACTGTCCCACTAATACTATAAATGAGAGCTTTTTGATGGACGTACGGATGGTTGTTTCGGACGGACCTTCTTTCACGCAAAACGTACTGGACTGATTTTAACGAAACTTGCCAGCATTGTAGCTTATAAAACAAAAAAATGGTAAAACAACGTTTGCTGGGTCAGCTAGTAATAATATACCCGTGAACTAAAATTCCGCGTCATAATATAAAACTTCAATAAATTATGTAATTCTGAAAGTAGTATTATGGAATACAAGACAATACTTTATGTCTCTCTGTTTTGCTATTTTATTGTCTTTAAACACGGTTTCTTTTTAGTCAGCTTTCCTCGATCCTCTTTACTCAGATGTGTTGAGTACACAAAATTATGCGTGTACCCGGAATTTATGCTCACGTGTGTATTTCCTTGATAATTTGAACTTGAATTGAAGAAATGTTATTTTTTAGTCGCTGGTCAGTTGCAAGAACCGTGTTGCAATAATTATAAATAGTTATTTCCAAGTCAAAACGTAATATCTATCGAGCATAATAATTTTACGTTACGAGGCATAAATGATTCAATCAACGTACATGAATAAATTAAGTTTGTCCTTGCATTTACTACTAGGATAAAAACCTCAAAAAATTCTGGCCAGTGTCTGGGTAGAAGTGACCTAGGTGCCTGCATTTTACAGATTTTGGACGTCAGTCAAAATCTAAATATCTTTTATTTCATCGTAATAAGTGCTATTACATACAGATATACAGTAGTATAACACAATGCTTGATGAAAGTCATGTGTGATTTTAAAAACAAAAAGTTAAAAGGGACTTTAGTCCCTTTTAACGTATGGGACGAAACAAAACTTTGCACAGTGACCTATTTAGAGAATCATAAAGAGTTAAAAGCACTGTAAAACTTGCTTTCAATGAAATCCATCCGTATTTTTATCTATTTATTTCAAACACTTTAATGCACAAACAAATACACGTGGCAGACTTAAAGCATTAAGCTAAAGAATTTTCTACCAGTCAACCACCAGTAATAGGAAAGACTGATGGGTGTGCCAGGATAAAAAACAAAAAACAAAGTGTAAATTAAAACACGATAATTATACAAACAATTAAGAAAGGAATAACGGATAATACAATGCTTGGTGATAGTGTTCAGTTCCTATTGAAACATTGACGTAAGCAAGCATGCTCGCTTCTCACGAACACCTTTTGACCCGTCCAACAATTGGTGTTAAATCTTCTTTCATATCATATTCCATGACGCACTACGACATTGTCTAAACCATACAAGAGTGATGGAATTGTATATACTGACTTATTTATTTAAATGTTGTGACAGGGGCACAATACATTCTGTGACAGGTGACAATGATGATATTGACAGGGTATATCAAGCTTGTCGAGTGTCATAATAATATGTGTAACGCTTCGGTAGATCACAAATCACTATAGTCTAATTGAACAAAACGGTACAGTCTGTCTGTCAGAAACTGTGCTGTAGCATCGGCCCATAGAACTACTAAACTCGTATGAGAGCGACACTGTTCTGGCGATACATATCCTAGTTCAAGCATAACGCTGCGCATCGTCGCCCAATGACGACCGCCCGTGAAATGAGAGAATGGCAGCCGACTACAAATGAGCCAATCATCGGTTTGGCCACGCTGATTCTCCATTTCATCCAGTTGCCATAATTGTTTTCTGTTAATATGTAATGCTATGTTGATTTGTGGCTAAATGACCTAAAGAGATAAATATTGTTGATTATTTGTAAGCGTTGTAGCTGACCCGGCAAACGTTGTTTTCTCAATGTTCATTATTAACAGCGTTTTTCTGCTATTATATGCATGTATTATACATATATAATACTCAAGAACCACTCTATCTATTAAAAAGAAGAGCATCAAAATACGTATCTAAGCATACATAGGGACAGATAGCTGGAGGCGAGTTTGTTTTATACTATGTATTGACATATTTTGTAAATAGGTAGTAAATTATCCTTTCAGTAAGGTAGTTGTATGTATGTATGGTAAGAACGTTGTTACTTGTGCTACTGCACTTATTAAGTACATAAGTACCTAAAACGTGAGTCACTAATTATTTGCCATTGTGCATTGTATTCTTTATTGACAGCAATAATAACTATTATTAGCTGCAGCATCTTTTTAATTATTACCCTAATTGTTTTTCTTAATTTCCAGTCATTTCTTTTTGTGTTCGTCAAAAGGTGAAATGACGTATGTTTTTTTTTTGGGTAATTTTGGGAGCCATTTTGGAAAAATTATACATAATTTCGGTACGTAAACACCAATATTATGTGTCGGCATGTTGTTTGGTGTAAATAATAAGCTATAAGCTTAACAGTTTTGTAAATTACTTTAGTATTGAAATTGGAGTTTCAGCGTATATTTCTTACGGTACGAAATATATCACAAAGACAAAGAAAAAAAAAAACAAAAGTAAAACCGCGATAACTCGTCTAGCATCATACATAATCATGAATTATATTTAAACGACTGGAGGTCTGGTATTTCCCAGTGGTGAAGTAACTGTATGTAATTTCCAATAAATTGTCTTATGTATCGTCTAATTGTTATATCACATCGTAAACAATATGTCAATTCGTCACAGATCAATAATTATTAATGAACACACAAGTCTCACCTTGATCAACCTGGCGAGGCCAAAGTCGGCAATCTTGACGATGTTAGATTCGCCAACGAGCACGTTCCTGGCGGCAAGATCGCGGTGTATGTAGTTCTGCGACTCGAGGTACGCCATGCCGGCGGCCACCTGGGCGGCCATGTCGATCAGCTGTTGCAGTTTCAGTGCACGTCCCTTTTCTGTAATAGACGGGAGAGGACATGAGCGTTACGTTCAAGTTAACTCGTTGGTTGGGCATGCTCTTTTGAATCTTAGGCTCATATTCTGAAAGAAAAATCAATGCTTGTGTAGTGTGGTTCTTGATGCTAATTTGTCTCTTTTTGACACTTGAAATTAGAGTGAGACAAAACATAAAACTTACCTGAGTAGCGATTGGTTCACGTTTCAGAATGCGGGCCTTAGACTATTTTGTGGGTGGCATGCAGTGTTTGCGGGGCAAGACAGCTTTCTTTAGCAAACGACATTAGACTGGTTTGTCTTCGTCGTGTTCGAGTAATAACTTAAGTACGGTAAAATGGGACTATTTGTATTGCTTGAAATGAGTTTTAAGTTAAATTAAATTCACCTGGAAAAGGTATTTTTTATTCCAAATAATTTTTCATTTTACAAACATCACCCAATTTACCGTTACTTATATATTTCACTATTGTGCTGACCAAATTGTAAAATGGACAGCTAAAAAAAATACCTAACAAATGCCATTTCATTGTAGGATGTAAGAGAAGAATGACATTCGTTGCAACACTTCGATTACACACCGTCATAGGACATTTTAAGGGTAATCTTGTCACGGGATTATTCAGCAATGTGGCTAGCCATCGGTCTGTTTCCAAAACATACAATTTGCCAACGTCTCTCAATTGTCATGCTTAACCTTTTCGACCGTCGGATCGTAAAGTTTGTCACCATGGTTTTAAATTCTATTCTAAACATCATAGAGTTCAAAATCAATCGCATGATCCGGCGGTTAAAAGGTTAGTGTGACCTATAATTATATGAGTAGTCCTAAATAACGTCTTCGAAGGTTCAGTGGGTTTAGAACAATAAGAAAATGACCGTCTAATCGTTTTCTGCAACGTCACCCAATCGCAGCCCGCGGTGATATGCCATTATTGGTATATATCTACTAAAACGAATTAATGAGTTAATGGAAAAGAATTATAGTATTCTTAATATTCTAATCCCTCTGTTTATTTCAGTAGGCAATATGATTTTTTTTTATCACTATGCACAAGCTTTTGACCACCATCCTGCCTGATGTTAAGCAGCGATTTGGTCTACGATGGAGCACACTTGTTCATGGCTGTGTCTAATACTAGTGATATTACAAATGGGAAAGTTTTAATGTATGTTTGTTACTCTTTCACGCAGAGTCTACGAAACGGACTTCAATGAAACTCTACAATAATGTAGCTTATACATCGGAATAATACATAGGCTATATATAATCTTGGATTTCCCACGGGCACGTGGTTAATCGCGGATAACACCGCCGTGGTACATATACTCGATAATGTAATAATACATACTAATGTACATGTACTAACTCTCTATGTACTAACATACATATCCTTTGTAAATGTACATAAGATCAAACTACATAAAGTTGATAATTTTCCATACAATCCTACAGAATAAAACATGACACCTCCAATCATATATTCACTATTACGATTTGTTAGCGTTTCATGACTCGAACCAATTTATAAAGTTATAAATTATTAAAATTGAATAATCGATAGTTGGAGAACGATATAATTGGCGTGCACGAAATATCACGTGACCTTTACATTATACACTAAAACGAAAAAAAAGAGCGACGAGCCAAACGCCAAGAGATTTTTACAAAAGAAACATGTTTTCACAAAAGTGAACAATTGGATAATTAATTCTTCAGAACCTTGAGTGTGTGTCTGTTTGACTAAACGCTCTCTTTGTTGACTTAAAAACAAAAATATTGAAAATATCACATCTACCGCAGGCACCGATACCACAACATGCAATGCAAAGGTAAAATGAAAATTAGTATAAACACACACCACGTCTAACTATACCCATGTGTACTAGATCTGTTTTTTTTTTCAGAATTAATGTGAGATGCGAGATTGCAATTACTTAAAGATGATATTCAAACGGAAAACGATTAAAATTTGCTCTTTTAAATCTGGGCGTTAAATCAGTTATTAAATTTATAAATTAATTCAATTATATTTTCGTATACCTATTTGTATGTTTCAATAATTACAATTACGTACATCTGAATATAACAACATCTTGGTATGTCGCGTACGAAAAATGTAGGTAGTTACTTTACCGGCAAAAATGTATGAGGTAAAAATGGATGAAGAAGGCAGAGAGTTCGCACAGTCGGCAAGCGAGATAACACTTCTAGAACAATAACCACCATCCGACCTTTTGCAATACCTTGCAAGTAGTGGAGCAAGGATCCGTTCTTCATGAGTTCCGTTATGATGTATATCGGCTCTTCGAGGGTGCACACCGCGTACAGTTGAATCAGCTTATTGTGCCGCAGCTTCTTCATTATCTGCGCTTCAGCCAGGAAGTCTTTGGGGTCCATGGTGCCGGACTTTAGGGTCTTGATGGCAACAGGCGTGGTGTTGTTCCACTGGCCCTCCCACACTTCGCCGAATTGCCCCTGGCCCAGCAGGCGGACGAATTTCAGCGAGGAGCGGTCTATCTCCCATTGGTCGCGGGTTCGGTGCGAGAGGCCTTCTGTCACTGGTTTCTCAACCTGTAAACAAAAGTGCACTTTGTTACAAATACGTGCTATTCAATGATGTTGAGCTGAGGATGCGGTTGGTTGACGCAAATCACTTGTGCTGTGAAAATGAGATCACATTTGTTTTTCCAATGTGTTCGCTCTTATGGGTTTGTTTGTCGGAAATGAATTGCATCCTTCAATTTTATTGGTCTTCATTTGTTAGGCACCTATACAACTATGTATTCTTTCATACTGTGTAGTTATCTTAGAACTATAGTTTCAAATAAAAAAATCCATACCAATTGGTCTCTCAAAGAAGATTGCACTTAAAATAACTGTGCGCATTCTAACCAGGAAAATTAGAACTAGTGGCAATAAAATGGCAGCGTTGTGTGCTTCAGTCCAATTAACAATCGGTTTATGATCAACCATTACCTACTCAAGAGTTTCTAATATTTAAGTGGGGCATTGTGCAAATCGTATATGTGTTATCGATAACAAAGCTTCGTACGCGTTTGTACGTTCCACCCACTGTAAATAAAACTACCTACGAAATGACGCTGTATTTCCAATTTATGCTAGTTCGAAACGCACTTCCATAATCCCTGAGAATATTCTGAAGGAAAAAATTGTGTGTAAGATGTGGGTAATTCCCATTATGTTTTATAGAACATGACATTAATAAACAACATTAGTTTTTTCGTCCTTTTCTTTCTCTACCAAAAGCGGGAGAGAGAAGTTTGTTCTATAAAATAAATGGGACATGATCCTAGGTTGTCACTCAAGCTCACTTTGAAGCCAAAGTGTAGGGAGGGAGTAAGATCGAGTGCGTTACTTAAAGTAGTACATAGTTTTGAGACAATTATGGATACCCCCTACCTACCTACTGTATACACAGTATGCTTGCACCTTTGAGAAAAAGACAAGATAAAAATAAACACACACGAATGTGACATTACGTACTTCCGAGTAATAAATAAATAGCCTTAACACCATTGCACATATCCTTCACATCTCTATGACAGGACGAAATGGTACAAACGTCAATTGAATGCAAGGAAAATATCGCTCGAGTTCGCGTCGAACATTCCTAACCGAACCATGTTCATATACTGCGTTCATAGAACAAGCCACCTGGCATTTCTATTCCAATCACGTCTGCTATACGTGTGTTACTTTATGAACTGGATTGTGCATCTAGCGATGTGTATCAAGAGTCGCTCAGTTCAATAGCAAGGGCACGGACTCCGCCTGTGGGTGGAGACCGGTTGGCGACACTACAAAGGTTGCTCGTGAAATCCAATACGCTACACATTAGCTCAAGTACACGCCACTGTGGCTTTCGTTAGACGCCACGGCGAAGTGTACAACTTGTATGCTAATTCCTTTGTGCAAACAATCTAACGATACAAAACGCCAATCGAGGATAATTGTAATCTATTCTATGTTATGTCACTCGATCACAATTCTCATGATTTGCCGGCAGGTAGGTAGGTAGGTAAGTACGACCGACGTTGCGCCGAGTCAAAGTACAGAAGTTACGACTATTTAAGACACGCGACAACAGCAGCGGGGCTATATTGTTGACCTCAATTGGCACTTACAAACAATCACAATATGTACTTTCTTCAGCTATTGTTCGCGGAATCTAGTCAGACAGTGAAATTTACAGTTCGTTGTCAAACAGCTGTATTTTCGCAACTGTAAAAATTGCAAACAAGCACCATCGAAATCTGCAGCGGCCGTGTCGTAAGGACCCCGACTAGATAGTTGCATAAAACAATTGTTATACAATGTATCACGATGATGAATCTTTAGCGGTTAGCGAAATGTCTTGGCGTTGAACCCAGTGCACTCCTGTCGAAAGGCGACGGCGGCGTGCCGTTGCAACCTGCCCACTGCAACTATATTGTGTAATTGCGTTTAGATAAAGCAACAAACAATGAGCCACTAGGCAGCAAATTCGCGAGAAATCCGCCGCGCGCCGCGGAGACATTGTTGCACTTCCGCGAATTGTGCGTTTTGACACAATCAGGACGACCTTACTCAGAGCGGCAAAACGGTTATCGTCTTTGTATACCCGAGGATACTTTATTTTGTACAAAATTATATAAAACGACGACGACGTCGTGGCGATACATTCCCGTTCCCACAACGCACGGCGCGGGATGACTGACAGTTTGAATAAAGAAAAAAGGGTCCGTCCGTTATTAAAATTCGTTCTTCGATATAAAAAAAAATACATGTAATCTACGCTTGATTACAAGCTAATTACGATGATGAATAACAATCATTGTGCAACGAGCAAAGTTGGATGGTTACAATTCTTTGAAGTATAATCGGACAAATGCCGTGGCGCAACGGTGGACATTGATGCAGCTGTCGCAACTCAACTCACATGGGCAAAGCATTCTACAAATGCAGGAAATTAGTAAGACATCTAGACCATTACAATAAAAAAAACATATATTTATACCAGTCATCGGAGCATACTGTTACAAGGTTTCATAATGACTTTATTTATTTATAGGTCTGAGCAAAAATGTAATCTCTACACCGCCGTAAGAACTTTACAGACGTGACTATTTCGTTCACGTTCTTGTAGTCAATTAATATTAGGATGACGCATACCTACGTCTGTGATGTTAAACAAAGTTTTTTTTTCTTTTTTACAAACTCCCAACGATACAAAAGTCAGAAGGTTTTAACGAAATTAGCATTTCCTTCTTGTTTTCAGAATAATAACACGCGAGAGATAATATTATGCACCGGCTGAAAATTTTGCGCTCCCTGCAAGTGGGGGACAATAAGTGTAAGGCTGCTGCTGCTTGGTTGCGCAGGCGCCGCTGGCCGTGACGAAAGCGCGGCTATCTTGGCCTTCGCGATGCCACACTGCACAGTTGTGAAATTAGAGCGATATGCGAATTTTCAACCTAATTGTGTAACAACCGTAATCACAAACTCTCTTCCTTGTGTCCTTTTTATATATGAAAACAAAACTTGTTTTATAATACTGTTACTATTATAATAAGAGTGTGGCCGAATAACTACAGAACATATGCAACAGTCATCCCATTTGGAAGATTATAAGAACACCTCAACTTTTCAGTCATAAAACAACGATATTAAGAAAAGCAATTCGCATAAGTGTATTTATATTGCAGTGGTATTGGCAAATGCGATCACAGTAATAAAGCGGTTGAGGTGCGGATTGCTATAAATTGCAATTGCAACAGATCGCGTATGTTTTATTTCGACTATTTACTCGTATGTACAGACAAAGCGTTCGACGACAATAATAGAGAAAAATAACTCGATTGACACAAAAAGGAACTGTAAAGCAGAAAGAAGTCCCTACCTACTCTACCTACCTTGCCCCGTATTTTGAAAAGCCTCCTCAAGCACAGATCTCTGCTCAAGGAAAGTTATTCACGCTTTAATTGTGTTTTGTATAATATACTATGCACTAACGACGTTATAGTGATGACTAATGGCCATGTTCCAGAATACAGGCCCTAGATTTGCGCTACGTATTCGTTGGTTCGTGTCTGGCTATAAATTAGACGTGTAAAAATGTATCTCTTTTCAGCGTATGTAACGTGACGTATCAATGTTCTTACAATGATGGAAAATATCGTGAGAGCAGAAAATTTGGTGTGTAAAACCTCAACGGCGATGGGGTCTAATAGCATCATCAATAATAGCTTAATTGATGCCTTAACGTTAATGAGATAACAAAAGTGATTCATACAGACAAACACAAACTATTGTCAAATCTATGTATGGTGTTCGAAACTTTGTTGCATTTAATTAAATCGAGTGCCTTTTGCAACGGAATAACACCCATTTGTTTATTAAATATTAAAAGTTCACCAGAACGTTAATGGCAAAAAAAAAAGTAAGTATTATAAGAAACACTATGATTGCAACGAGAAATCCAGGAAACGGTGCGCTCATAAAGGGCATTGGTGTCAAGTGGGATGTGCCAGGCAATAAAAAGAGCGATGGTACCAAAGTAAAATGTTAATACTAGGATCCTATTGAAATATCAGTGGCATCGCTTGGTAATTTGCGGTTGGGAGTGTGTGTTTGGTGCGATCCGGCGACCTTGGACGACCGGTGATGTTGCACCGCCTGGCCCGGAACAATACATGCCTTTTGTGAGCCTGGTGTGAACTTGTGTGTGGGAAACACCTCGTGTGCCGACGGAATTGTCGCTACTCTGAATTATATTATACTACAGTGGCGTGCACTGGCTTTTACGGCAAGGTAGGCAGTAATCCCCAAGGATTGACACCTATGTATCTATGTACTATATATATGTATAGGTAACTTGTCTTTACAAAACACAGGTACCTACATATCTACTCACCCACAAAACACAGGACCTTGATTAGCCTATGTCGTGAGTACAAAAAAAAAGATCTAGCAATAACTCTATTATTAGGTCGGGTAGCCCAGATACTAAGGTAGGCAGTGTCTTTTTGCCTATATGATGTGCACGCCACTGTTATACTAGCTGATCCGGCGAACGTTGTTTTGTAATATACATTAAAAAGAGTGTTTCCCTGC
>SJJU01009427.1:0-18846 GCA_012932125.1 Conopomorpha cramerella | reverse complement strand
ATACATATAATCAACTTTTTTGTTGTAAGTAAATTCTCAACTTATTTAGTTTAAGAGTATTCATAAGTCATGGAAGAGCCTGATCCCGCATCACAGGGAAACCTATAGCGGTATCAGAGTCCTTACATTATTGTAACATTGTTCTCTAATAAATACTTTTTCATTTTTCATTTTAATTCCGTCAACTTAGTCCACAAAATGTGAGCCCGCGGGCTAAATTGACCAAGTAGGGGTGTCGTCATTCATAGTATGATAGAATACCTGCTAGTTTTTGCAAAAAAGGTTTTGTAATGTATTTCTACTCATTTGGTCACGCACTTTCGAATACAGTTAGAAGTTTTCTGATGTTTCTTATATTTACGGAATTATACCTAGCCACACTTAAGGATTACACATTGTATACATAAACGATTTTGGCTTTCCTAATCTAAATATTAGGACGCAGTATTATCATAAACGATCATGTACAAAATTGCCTTTTGACGGAGGTGGGTAATGAAATGTTTTTTTATAGAAAAGATATTAAATAGATTGCAACAATCAACAAAAAGAAACGTCTAAATGCTTTACTGACAATCCACCTACCGCATATTTTCACATATTGCATTCAGAACTGCGTACTGTAGATAATATAAATGCAAACAAGCAAAAAATAAATAAATAAAATATCCAACTGCTTCAACTTTCTCTCCAAGGAGTTGTAGTGCTTGATGGTGTAGGCGATGTGCTCGCAGTGGAACGGATCCTCGCCCAGGAAGAAACCCATCTGGAAATATTACCATTTTTTTAAGAAACGCGCATGACTTTATATTAAAAGTTTTAGTTGAATTGTGATGATGCTAGCAAGTAAGAAATTTATTGGATGGAGAAGAGAAGAAGAAAAAAAAGTCACCACCCGACCGCGACTGGTGTTCCTTCAACAAATATACATTCTCCGATTGAAGGATGTCCAGAAGCGACAGATGAAGAGATGCAATACAGTTCCCTCTCTATGGGAGCGTTTGGCAGCACAAGTTCCTGAGTTAGAGGTACGTTGATACGTAGCTGACCTTCATTCCAAACGCAACCAGTTAAAGGTCCGTCCACCTACTTCCATGACATACCTATTGCGGCGTACTTACGTGGCATCAGTATGCGCGATGTTTCTATTTTGTTTTATTTGGATTCACAAACAACAATACAATTGAATAAAACTTTTTAATAAAACAATTTTCTTGGCTGACTGCATCCTGGCAATCTGAACCGTACATAGGTACCTGGTAGCATTGAGGTTCTAGTGTAATCTCAGACTAAAATCATTGCAATGCAACTGACGATTAGGATAAAAAATAAAATTAATTACATACATACACTTCACGCCTGTCTCCCAGAGGGGTAGGCAGAGACTACAGATCTCCATTTATCACGGTCCTGACATACCCCTTTAGCTTCATCTACATTCATACATGTTTTCATACATGACCTCCGGTTTCGAGTACTTTTCACGCCACCTTCGGTCAGGACATCACCAATCTGGTCTTTATATATCCTTCTGGGGCGACCTCTACTCACCCGGCCAATTACTCATAAAATGAATAGGTTTATATTAAATTTGAATTTTGCCGGAAATACAACATAACTATCGTCTAGTTATGTTGTATTCATCTTAAAGTTAAATATGTATTCGGTTCATAAGTAGAACCGTTTTCGAGATCCAACTACATATATGAGGTAGGAAGTACATGCTTCTTGAACTATGGTTGTTACTTGTTGTATTTGTATTCCAAACGTGGAATTATTAGAATAGTATGCATTTATACTTTGAGATAGAAATGGTAAAGACTGAAATTTATACGTTGCTTGCAAGTCTACAATGTTGTATTTGAGCTCGCAAAGCCTAACAGTTGTACTAACATTAAGTATCTCATCCGGGAATTGTTCTATAACTTCTAGAAGATCTTGACGCTTGTCCACTGAGAACATGACCAACACGTGGGGCGGCAGGTGCTCTGACTCTATCTTCACATTCTCTGAGACTATCTGTTGCAAAAGGTTTATGTTTTAACATATGATTAGTAGGCATTGCGTGGCCATTTGCTTATAAAGTACCTCTGTGTACCACAGTTAGATATGGCGCAATTTCTTTAATAGATGACATCAAAAAGCACAACTAATGCAGCTATTGCAAGAAACTTAGAAGTGAGTTACTTAGAGAAGAGTGAGTTAGACTCTTGGTAGACATATTAGGTTAGGTAAGGTAGTTTTTATAGCATTAGGGACACTTTGTTTATATGCTATTAACCTTTTTGGGCCCACATTTCAGAACTTTTACTGTTGTATTCATAAAGTTCGGAGAGCGCTAGTACACTGCTAGCCAAGGTCTCCAAAGCTGGTCAAATACTACAAACTGGTCTAACTTTTATAAATAGTCTACGGTTATCGTATTGATAGTGTCCACGAAAGTGTGAATTATGGAGATGTATAAAAACTGAGAAACTGTGATGACCTTAGGGAAGAAGTAAGCAAGAGCATTAGCCTTAGCCAGCTCGTTGGGAGGTGCGTAGAGGCCGGGCACGAAGAGGCCCCCCGGCGGGATGTACTCTTCGCCCTCCACTTCCACGTCAGAGTGGAAATCCTCCACGACTTCCTGCTCCTCTTCAACCTTCGCCTCTTCCTCTAACTTCTCCTCCTGATTGTTAAAAAATACGTCGATGAGGGTGTCTCTTGGTCAGTGTAGGAACCGGAAAATTAACCTAAGTATGTCATCATGCCACTGCTGGACATAGGGCTACCCAAAAAGCGCGCCACAGGGTGGTCCAACGATCTAGTTTACACGACGGGCCTGCATTGGCGGAGGAAGGCACAAGAGTAATTTGACTATATGCTGTAAGTTTTTTACAACAAACAAAGTAACAAACAGGAAATACTTGTATTTTTTGTAAAACTGCTTTCGGATTACGATTATTTCATAATTAGAACGCTTCATTATCTCTGAGTATCAGTGCTGTATTTTATGTCGATTATTCACATAGATCATCAACAGAATAAAACATGGGTAACACGGCACCCAGACGCAAATGCCTCAGGACATAACCAACGCACTAAATTCCACAATGCAACCCGTTGCCTTGTGCCTTCAACTCTCCTAGAACTTGATCATCAAATAATTGATTGACACTTACATCTCCAATTTCAGTTTCCCCTTCACCGAGTTCTTCAGGCTCTGGATCTGCTGGTAACTGCAAATCAACGCAGTAGGTAAATACGGATGCTTACAAATTATACATGTAATCGAAAACCCGTCACACCAATACACCACCATGTTATTATGTCTTATGCGGGGGCCAAACTGTTGGCCCTAAGTTCTCGACTAGAAACGCTTTTTTCGGGTGATTCGAAATTTCCCATTCGACTGCAAACTTTAAAGCCACACACCGAAAGATGCTTAACATACATACATACACTTCACGCCTATCTCCCAGAGGGGTAGGCAGAGACTACAGATCTCCATTTGTCACGGTCCTGACATACCCCTTTCGCTTCATCTACATTCATACATCTTTTCATACATGACCCCCGGTTTCGAGTACTTTTCACGCCACCTTCCGCCAGGACATCACCAATCACCAAATGCTTAACATCCTATCTTTTATTCCTATATATTATCCTTAAGGGCACGGTGTCCCTAGTGTATAATCCTATCCTGTTAGTTAAAGGCATTGTTAGTGCATCGTACCCCAGCCTGTATCCTGGCGAAGCGCTCCTCTTCCTGCCGACGCTTCTCGGCTTCGGCCGCCTCCTCGGCTGCCTCCCGCGCCAGCCGCGCCTGCTCCGCCGCCAGTCGCTCGCGCTCCTCGCGCTCTTGTCTCTGCATTGTGGGGAAATGGGAACTTAGAAAGGTCTGGTAAGTACGGTCGACCAAGAAATTCATGTTACTAGTCATGCGCGACATGCGCGATAGACGCGAAGTCTCCGTAATGTGGTCGTCATGCCCCAGAAGGGGGAGAGTTGGCAACAAAACAGGGACGGATAAAGATAATTTGTATGGAGTCAAGAAAACGTGTGCGTTGAAAAAAGGCAAAAGCAAGTAGATGCGCACGTCTCCAGAGAATGGCCCGTACGCCGAGAGGCAGGTAGGGCTTGGGTGGTGGTGGGATTATCCCTGACGTACTAGTCATGTAAATTCATGTCATCAAAAATGATTTAGTCCAGTCTGATTTTTGGTGAACTGTACAACGTCGAAAAACTACTGAAGGTGGGGACTATACCGAACAACTGGACTTCCTATTGAAATTTCCAGCGCAAAAGTTGTTAATTGGAGATGTTCTTTCACATTCCGCCTTAGGTGCCGTAGCTGTTAGTCAGACAGTAAAGTCAAGTCGGCGACGTACCAGTTTCTCCAAGTAAGCCTCGTAGCGCTCTCGCCGCACCTCGCGCGCCGTCTTGCTGATGGTGGCGTACCGTTCATAAGCCGGTATGGGCGGCAGCTGCTTCTCGGGGGGCGTGTCCTCCTTCGGAACTGGTATCTCCTCGTAAAGGGCGTGACGGAGTAGCTCTGGTTGTTAAAGTGGGGAGAATTTTTGGCACTTTTTAATTTTATTTTATAAAGGTTAATACCCAATTTGACAATCCGGACTCAGGCAGTTTTAGAAAGATACATAATGTTCCTGTATGTCAGTAAGTCTGCAACGAGGAGCTACATTAGGAGGGGTTGGAGTCAGACTATGTTTATATTACGATTACAAAGTAAAAATGGGCTTCCTTTTAGGATATTCTCTCTAGTTAAACTTTGGAGATATGGTATTTTATTAACATTGACATTAAGTCACTGGCAAATGGCTCGGGTAACGGTGATGTAATAAGTTAAATTACGTAAAAATTAAGGTCGCAAGGGCGGGTCGCTCATTGGGACCTCAAGAATGTGAGAATTCAGGATTTGCTTAGCGGCCACAATAGCTGAGTCATCCTACATTTAACCAACTAGCATTCTGTCGTGACGTTGCCTCTCCCTAGATCTTTTTCTACAAACACAATACGTACAGTAATCATTCCCTAAAGACAGTAGCTCCATAGAAGCGACAAGTATTCCTTACTGACAAAATCTCTGTGGTCGCCTTCAGACATTTTGAACAGCACAATCAGGGCCTCTCCCTTCATCAGGGCGTACACACACGCCTCGTTGGGATCCACGTCGCTCATGTAGAAAGCTTCTTTGATGCCCTCCTCCGTCATTTGGACGGTCTCTTTCGCTCCAACCGATATGTCTGGTGAAAATAACTTTTTGTACTAATTCCTACAAGGTAAATATTCCTACCCTTGTGAGGATGGTGTTATGTGAATTGTGTGATGTGAGTATATGCTTCTTAAAGGGGTATTTCCACCGACCGGACGGTACGGCACTCCGGACAGAAACGGATTTTTGAATCTTTAAACAAAAAATGTATCTTATATTTATTATGTTAAAAGTCTATTTTACATCGAGGACTTGACGGCGGCCGCATGCGTCGGTATCCGAACGCGTGCCGCGGAATACCGACGGAGCCGGCCGCCTTCAGCGGAATAATAGATTTTGAACATCGTATATAAGATACATTTTTGTTTAAAGATTCAAAAATCCGTTTGTGTCCGGAGCCGTGCTGTCCGGTCAGTGGAAACACCCATTAACTTATTTGAAATACTAACTGGCCTGGAAGGTAAAGCATCTAAAATGTAAGTAGGTAGTGCGCTGAATGCTTTGGTAAGTTTACGCGCAATAATACCTACCGGGTTTAAACTTTTAACATCTTTTTTTTCTGTTCTCTCAATCTAGTAGCAGAAAAATAAATTTGTATCTAACCTGTATAGACTGATTTGCATAGGTAAATTAAGTTTAACAGCACAGATTCTAGCACTTACTGTAAACATCCCACTTCTCGTACAGATCGAAGTGTGCCTGGTGGCAGTGTGGCCAGAACAGTATGAAGTTGAGCTCCTTCAGAGTGACAGCCATGCGCTGGCAGACGCGCTTCTTGCGCGCCGCCACCGTCAGCACGCGCAGACGTTCCACCTCTTCTAAACGCTCCTGTTCCATCTTCAAGTCGTCTTCTAATTTATCCTAAGCATAGAGAGAATGATGACATATGATGTGATTAACCGTGTGGTGACGGCGGATAGAAGACATGTCACACCATTCCAGCCCAACTTTTCCCGTCGTGGGCGTCGCAAGACACGATCAAGGGAACTCTCCAGAGGACGGGCAGCAGCGCTCTCTGTGATTTAAATCTCAACACCACTGCAATCGCGAACCCGCCTACCATGCGTGGCGATTATTGGCATGCCCCCCCCCTAATGACAAATCATTGAGGAAGGCCCTCGGCTGATGATGATGATGATAGCGAGTATTGGACTTCTCACCTAATCTGATGATGAACAATCTTTTACTGAGCATCCCATGGATACAACTAATGTTCAATTCATTACACATTTTTCTTCATCTATTAATCGATTTATGCATGCCTCTTCAGTAAGTAATAATCCTATAAAAGTAAGTAATTAAACCAGCCCAACTTTTCCCATCGTGGTCGTAAGAGGTGACCGAGGGAACTGGAGAGTTCCCTCTCAGAGCAGAGGAGACATAAACTACAACACTGCTGCGATCACCAACCCGCCTGGCAAGCATGGCGATTATTGCCATTTCCCCGTAAATTATCATGGAAATCATTGGGGCAGGCCCTCATCCAGCAGTGGACGTCATGTGGCCGATGATGATGATGAAAAGTAATTACTAAATATTTTCAAAACTAAAAACCGAGCAACGTACAAGACAATCTTATAATTTGTCTATCGGGACCGAATATCTTCAAAAAGCGATAGACGAAAATATCTCTGCACAAGTGAAGTGAAATTTCAGTTAATTTTGTGTGGAAGTTAATTTTGGTACATATATAGAAATACGAGTAAATTACAGCTAGACTAATGTAGTATATTGAGGAGATTTAAAAAATAAATCCTTCAAAGATAGTGGGAAACGAAAGAGTTGTAACTACTTTATTCTATGATCATTCGTCTTCAGAATCAAAGTCAAAATCAAACGCACTCTTATTTTACTCAGTCCTTAGTTCAATTACTTTGTAGGATCCACTACTGAAGGGTAAAACTATCCGAAATCAAGTCCAATCGTCGTTGACTGAAGTCTGATATTTTCTGGATGCCAGATGTACAGATCCCGATGCTAACAACAGCCACCATGGTGAGAAAGAGAATGGAATTACCCCGGTGTGTATTAACTACACAGATAAGCAATATTCTAACAGCTTCCTCTGGCAGCATCTCGAATATTTCCCTCTTGGGCCGCTGTATCCCGGTCTCCTTCTCCCGGAACATGGCGCGCAGCTCCTCCTCCACAATGCGACATAGCTCGATGCCGTTTGAGCCGAACATTGCGCGGGTTAGCTTGCCTTGCTGCAACAATAATAATAAGAAATTTAAAATAAACTACCAAACCCGGCGAACTCCGTTTCGCCACCAGATGGGTTCGTTTCGTTTACCCGCTTTTCTGTTGAATTTTTCCTGAATTTTCTTTGCTATAAACCTCACGAAGCCCGAGACCTTTCCAACGAATGCAAAACCGTGGAAATCGGTTTGTGCGTTCTGGAGTTATAGCGTCAGGGAGGAAAACCCGACTTATTTTTATATAGTAGAAGATAAATACACTTCACACACAAAAAAAGAGAAAAAAAAACAATATGCCTAATAAAGTAATAATAACAATAAACCATTCAATTCTTAACCTAGTACTCCACCCCGATCCACATCTGATCCGAAAGTTCCCATTATGCTGGCAGCATTACCGCGCTGGATAGCAATTGAGAACCTTTGCAAGAGGAAAAATCCAGCGCGGTTATCGAGCCTCTACTACTTTTTAATTCACGCCTTTTAATCCAAAAGCGGGGTAGGTAGAGGCACTTGCTAAAGCAAAATATGCCCACGGTTCATCAAGCGTATTTAACCCAACGTGACAGGGGGTGAGCCCATCGTTATCGGGTTCACACACCTTATGGTGTGCGGGTTTCGTCACGATGTTGTCCTTACCCGTACAAACCTCTGAAAAAGAGTCCTATTGGTACACGTCCAGTAGCCGGACTCGAACTCGGGTTACAAGTAAAGGATCCGACTAGCTGGACTACAGACGTTTTTTGGACCACAGATGCTTTTAAATAAACAAAGGAAATAAATATTTCATAACAACACACACATTTCCTTTCAATCCAACACGTGTTAAAGTAGAGTATGTACATAACTACATCGAATTCATACAAATAAATACACTTCACGCCTTTTAGTCTCAAGGCAGCTTAGGCCGAGAAGAGGAGCAATTAGAGTGGACGAATCACTCAAGGAAGAGCCCACAGGGGCTGATCGCTCGTTGGGTGGGCCTGAAGTATGTCCTCTGGGTCCCCTCGTCAACAAAAAAAAAGTTTAGGCAGAGACCCTTGCCAAGCAGTTAGCATATTTAACCAACGTGATAGGGCATTATAGGATTCAAACAAAGTATGGTTTGCGTGTTACATCACGATGTTGTCCTTCACTATATGAGGGATGAGTAACGTACTCTAAAAAGAGAGTCTCGAGCCAGGTTTTGAACCCACAATCTCAAGATTCCAAAACCAAGTACATACCTACTTAACCACTAGGCCGCGGACTCGTTTATCTATCGGATTCTAATGAAAAATATCTGTGAGAGGCGACCGAGGGAAGTCTGTGAGTTTAAACACAACACCACTAAAATTGCCAACCCGCCTGCCAAGCGTGGCGATTATTGGCATTTCCCCTCAAATGATCATGGAAATCATTTGTGGACGCCCTCGTTCAGCAGTGGACGTCATGTGGCTGATGATGACGAGACTATGAATATCCTGGGTGGTTTCTTCTTCTTCTTCTAATACCCCCATCGCGTTTTTACAATAGGACAACCAGGAGAACGGCAAAACGTCATCCATACCAGGTGGATTTGCCATTTACGCGAACCAAACGGTTTGCGTCCACTTTCATAGTGCGTACCGCCAGGATGTGGAACGACTTGCCGGAGTCTGTGTTTCCTGCGCAGTATAGTTTGAAGGTCTTCAAGTCGCGGGTGAATAGGTACCTACTGAACAAGTGTGCTCCATCGTAGACCGCATCGCTGCTTAACATCAGGCAGGATGGTGGTCAAACGCTTGTTCATAGTAATTAAAAAAAAAAATGAACTACCCACCTACTTACATTAAATAGGATATTACAGTGAAACTCGTCTCAAACTTTTTCGTCTGTGTGTTGCATGTCGCGTGACGGTCGGCCGCGGAGTAGGGATAAAGTGAAATTAAGATTGATAAGGCGATTTTTATACCTTTAATGGAATATTATTCCAAAAATATTTAGTTAAATGTCTATAATGTGAAAAAAAAAGTTTCACTTTTAGCGTGGTTTCGTAAAATCACACAACTTTTTTTTTAATTTGTAACGCATCCAGTTTGTATGATTAAGGTTGTGCGTCGAGTCGTGCGGCTATGTAATTGCTTTTGCTGGTCAATTAATTCAAAATGTATGGGCGACCTAAATAAGGCCTAATGTTACCATTAGGTATAAATAGTGAGTAATAGCGCATGACACAACTAGCATTAAATAACATGAGAGGTACGTAATGTACATAGGTATACTCGTATTAGATACTAACATAGATAAACAAAAATGTCGGTTCACTTTTGTCCCTGAACCTTGTTAGAGCTTCCACGCGGTCAGCTAACACCTGCAAAATGGAATGAAAGCGTGTGAGGATCAGTAGGTATCAGTTAGGTATCAATAATTTTCATTAGGTAAACTTTCATACTCGAAACTACGAAAAGACAGGATGTTCCGGAAATACCATTTTAAACCGATATATCTACTGTTTATTTACACTCTACAGTCGGCGCGCTGGAAGAAGCCCTCTTTAACATATTAATAACACAACCGATATTATCAACTTTTTTTTAGAACGGAAGCAACGAACATAATATAATAATAATAATAAACTAATTTATTTCAGGTAACTTAAGAATAGAATATTTATGGCATTGAAGATTTAACCGTTCTATTTCTTCTATGTTCTTTGTCATTCAATATTAGTGACGATTACCCAAATAACGGATCTCATTGGGGGAGGCCCTCGTCCAGCAATGGACGTTATGTGGCTGATGATGATGATGATTAGTGACGAGCTTTTTACGGACAATAATGAGTGCATGTCATGTCAGTAGGTGTTAATGGCCCGGAACGAAAAATTAATTCGACCTCTACATACAAAAAAGCACAATCAGCTGATCGTGCTTTTTGTGTATGCAGAGGAAGTGGACGCGAACCAAACGGTTTGCGTCCACTTTCATAGTACGGACCGCCAGGGTGTGGACAACTTGCAGGAGTTTGTGTTTCCTGCACAGTATAGTTTGGAGGTCTTCAAGTCCCTGGGGTAAATAGGTACCTAATGAACAACTGTGTAGAATCGTAGGTCACATCTCTGCTTAACATCGGGTAGGGTTATGGTCAAACGCTTCTTCAAAAGGTATTTCCGAAGTATATCCAGACACTAGCTGACAAACAAACTCTTCAGCTTTGTAATATTAAGTATAGGTAAATAGATAATATTATAAAGAGAAAAGTATTGTATGGATGTTTGTAACGAATAAAAACGCGAGTAACACCACGCGGTACAGCTAACAAATAATGCATTAATTTCGACCAAATTTGATTACCATAAAAACGGTTCTAGCGAGTTAATCTTCAAATCAGGAAGAGCCAGATTGCCGGCCTATAAGTAGGTACTGGTTTGGGGAACGTCGTCGCGCTTCCAAAGCTTGGCGGTGAAAAAAAAAATACCCTTCACGCCTTTTAATCTCAAAGCGGGGTAGGCAGAGTCACTTGCTAAAGCAAATACCCACAGTTCACCAAGCGTATTTAACCCAACGTGACAGGGGGTGAGCCCATCGCCGTTATAGGGTTCACACACCTTGTGGTGTCGGGTTTCATCACGATGTTGTCCTTCACCGTACGAGCGTTGCGTTGCGTACATAGGCTCTGAAAAAGAGTCCCATTGGTACACGTCCAATAGCCGGACTCGAACCCGGACCTCCCGGTTACAAGTCAAGTATCCGAACAACTTGACCACAGACGCTTGGCGGTGAGTTTATAATGATAGGTAGTCATGGCAGTTTTGTACGTACCCTAACCATAGCAATATTGTCTTGGCCTATTTCAAGTTTCGCTTTTCTTATAGCATTCGACGTGGCAGCGCAATATCCGCAAAAGTCCGAATAGACTTCCATACCTGAAAACAAATTAAATACTTACCTACTTTGATGGAAAATTATATTCATTCCAGTCCCCCATATTCCCCACCTCCAAGAAAGAAATCACAAGAGATTTAACGCACTGTGATTCGTTGAAATAAACAAAATCCACTAATCTAGACATAACAGCCAATCAAAACATGGAATTTTTAATGGCTGCTCCTCGAACAACTTAAATCGACTAGTCACCTGTTTAAAAGCTCTTAAGGCCGCCAGACAGACAGAGCCAGTGAAGACGGATTAATCAGAGTACCAACCAACGTATACAGTAGGTAGATTACTCTATGTTCTTATCTATTTACTTACATATCAACTGATCATAATGGGCATTTAAGTAGTTTTCGAATTCTTCATTTTCCTCTACAGAATCTTGTATAGAAACTTGTCCTTTGCGAGCCATTACGTAACTATTCTATTCCTAGTATAACCTGTATTTTATCGTTTTATTATTTTGATCTTTATTCCTACCAAAATGTGCAATTACTCTGACATTCTGTGTTGACTGAAGATGCTGATATGACAGATTCACATTATGTTCACAACGCTGCGCTGTTAGTCAAGAACTTCAACGTACAAAAAGTTAAGCTATTTTACGATAATCTTTCAACAAAGCGTACAACTTTGGATTGTAATGTATAAATAAACGTTAACGGTAAGTACCAATCATTTATATCAAAAAAATATTTGGCTGAAATCTCGACAGCCGTCGTCATATTCCATCGTATATCAATGTTAACAAGACTGACAGATATCATTTTTATGACATTTTAACTGACAGCACAAATGACGACAAAGTGACAGTTCTCAGCTCAGTGACAGTAAGACGTTGCTTGGTGTCAGTAGCTGACGCTTTTTGATGTAAACAATAATTTTCGCGAAAAAATCTCTTCGATAAGTCTGTAATACACAAGACATTACTTACTAAATTTGTTTTTTTTAATGGTGTGCTTCATGTAATGTTCATCGATTGTCTGGAAAGTTTTTGAGCTTAAACTATTTTGTGTCTACAGACTACACTTTCTACAATGTTGAAATATTTGAACCTTCGGAGCAGATAGTTTTTCTCAGAAGCGAATTGGTCAAACAGTAGGCATGGAGTGGCTACGAATAGTTCGTGTGCTTATGTGGAAGCACTGTATAGTGCGGAAGAGAAAATTTTTAAGTATACACGCTCAGGAATTGTTACCTTTACTGATATTTGTACTAATATTTTTTGTACGAAATCAACTCGAGTTACCTGCACCTCCTGATTCGCCTGGTAACTCTACTCTTCGTTTTCAAAGCAAAACTCTTCAACTTCCGGTAAGAGAATAACAACTCTCAACAATTTCATATTACTTAGCCGATTTAAAATTATAATGTTGTCTATTCTTCTTTTAAAAAAAGTACCAAAAGGGTTTGTAGCCGGTGGGCATCTGTTTTCTGTACATCATGTAGATAACCTACTGTAATAAGAGGTCTGACAAACTGCTTATTGTATGCCAAATATGTGAAATCTTGTTGATACACTCTTATAAGCCAAATAGTGAATTATTATTTTTATGCATACAAAAAGGTCCTCGTCTAGCAGTGGATGTTGTGGCTGACGACGATGAAAAGGGTTCAAGTATTATTATTCACTAGCTGATCATTGTTTTGCCAATATACATTATTAACAGTGTATCTCTGCATATATATCTATATATATAAAAATCAATGCCACTTTTTGTTGTAATGTTATAACTCAACAATGCCTTTACCAATTTGGCTAATTTTGGTCTTGAATTATTTGTGTAAGTCCAGAGAAGGTTTCATCATCAGCCCATACTTGTCCACTTCTGGACATAGGCCTCTCCAATTGCACGCCACTGTGATCTGTTTTTGGCTTCTCGCATCCAGCTTCTTCAGAGAAGGTTTGCAAGGAGACAAAATTTAAAAAAAAGTGTCATCCACTGATGGACACAGGCCAACCTGGAGATTATACTTATTTTATATACATATTAATAGTTAAGACAGAACAATGTCTGTCGGGTCCACTTAGGTTTGCCAACTATACTGTTAAAAACAGTATTATACTGTTTTTCACTACAAAATACTTTTTACTGTAGAACAAAAAAAAGTATAAAAAATACTGTTTTCAGCATCAAAAATGTTACACTATTAAAACAGGGGCATAATTTTTTTGTACCAGTTTATATACAATGTATAAACAATGCAATCTTAACTGTTGTGTATAAGGGGTGTATCATAATTCTGTTATGATACAACCTGTACCTATACTTATATCGAAAATGGCTAAGTCATAATAATATGTCTTACATTTTTTATATTTATGTTACAAAAGGATTAGGACACAAAGTGTTTGTTACGGTTCCTCGAGGAGCTGAGGTGGTTGGAGTAGCGCCACCCAAATCATGCACAATAGGCGCATTGGAGTTGTGGAAACACCCTGTATCATCTACATCTACATCTCTACAAAAGGATTATTAACATTATGCCTAACGAAGTATGCACTGGTCAACTAGTGTTAAATAAAATTAATATTATTAAATAAATAAAACACTGTTAATTTTTCTAACATACTGTTTAATTTGTTGTCTTAGGCCTAAATATACTTTATTTATTGTAAAAAAAGTTGGCAAGCCTAGGTCCACTAATAATACATATATACCTTCCTCAAGAAGGTCTTTATCTACTAAAAAAAACTGCATCAAAATCTATTGCGTCTTAAAGAGACATAGGAGCAGAAGGCAGGAAGCAACTTTATATACTACTATGCAGTAATTGTTGCCAGCTAAAAACTACTTAAATAACAAATATTCTTTTGAATTCATTCAAGCCTTTTTCGCTCATTTCAGAGGCCATACTCTCTTGCAAAAAAATATTCTCCTATCAAGTTGTTCTACTGGCCAGATAATAATGTCACTGAACAGTTGATGGTAAAAGTTGGAACGAAACTGAAATTACGGAAGCTGACCTCACCACCAAGTAAGTATTATATTCTTTACCTTTTCTATTTTGGGGACTGCGTTATGTGTGACCGACTGAAACGCCTCCAGTGGTCTGGGGGATTTCTGAGATAGCACCGTTGTCATCCTCATACTACATCCTTCAGGACTCTCCTCAGATTTGGGGAACATCATATTAATGTAATTTGTCTATGTGTATTGACGGTAGTGAATTCAGTGGACAAAGGCACATCACCAGTATGGTGTAGGGCTAAAATAGTTGACATTATTTGTTTCCTTTTATTGTTGTTGATTTATATATAGACCACATCGCTGCTTAACATCAGGCAGGATGGTGGTCAAACGCTTGTTCATAGTGATTAAAAAAAAAAAAAATCTGTGGTCAAGTTGGTGGGATACTTGACTCGTAACCGGGAGGTCGCGGGTTCGAGTCCGGCTACTGGACGTGTACCAATGGGACTCTTTCTCAGAGCCTATGTATGCAACGCAACACTCGTACGGTGAAGGTCAACATCTTGTTGAAACCCGCACACCACAAGGTGTGTGAATCCTACTAAGGCGATGGGCTCACCTCCTGTCACTTTGGGTTAAATATGCTTGGTGAACCGTGGGTATTTGATATTCTAACTCATTACTATGCTTAACCCTTAATCAAACAAAGGCTAGTATATTTCCACTGGACCAACACATACTTTGAACCTTATTGAATGTCTTCACTGGAATTATGTGAACATTTCAGAGAATAATCATATAAGGTATGTAACACTATAGGGCACATACATACCTATTTAGACATTAAACAATAATTTCACACTGTACTTAAAAGCTAGATTTTATGATAAACATCACCCGAGTTTATACGATGGCGTCGGTAATTTGAATAACAAACGTCAATAAAGTCCAAAATTCATCAGAAAAACTACCTAACCTTGTCTGATTAAGGGTTAATATGTCCGAAGGGCCCTATTGTGATCCTAAGGGGCTTCCTTTTGGGGATTATCAAATCTTGCCTCTCAAGGGACCATAAAAATCTCTGCCTCGAGTGAAACCGCAAGCAGACCACAGTAGTTTATAATATTAATGGGGTATAATAATATGGTACATTTGTACAATGATCTTATCGATCTTACTAGCAAGGACAAACCGTTTAGTTCAGGTAAAGCGGAGTTCCAAATCATTGCACTGCAATAATAGCACTCAGGTACATTCAAGTTCATAAACTATCATCAACGTTAGCCTATATTGGTCTACTGCTGGACATAGGCCCCTCCAAATGCACGCCACTGATCTGTTTTCGACTGACCAGTTTCATGTGATATTTGATTCTGTATTTTTAATTTTTCTGTTTAGATATTATATCACTAACGCTGGTTTGCGCAAATGCACTTTGTACATATAACCTTTCATTCGTAACATATTAGTCACCATCATAATATATAAGACATAAGATAATCATCATCATCATCAGCAGCCACAAAACGTCCACTGCTGGACGAGGGCCTCCCAGAATGATTTCCGTCATTTGGGGCGAAATCGCCACGTCTAGCAGGCTGGTTGGCGATCGCAGTGGTGTTGTGGTGTAACTCACAGAGAGCGCTGCTGCCCGTTCTCTGGAGAGC
Source organism: Conopomorpha cramerella (assembly GCA_012932125.1). Taxonomy (NCBI): domain Eukaryota; kingdom Metazoa; phylum Arthropoda; class Insecta; order Lepidoptera; family Gracillariidae; genus Conopomorpha; species Conopomorpha cramerella. Next base: position 2,961 of record SJJU01009427.1, on the reverse strand, counting down.
TCCGGTCGTCTTTTACGACCCCCATGACGGGAAATGTTGGGCTGGGGTGGTGACACATGTATTCTATTTGCAGTCACCACACGCCATGATCCCATTATGCACCTATTAGGCAGACGTAAATATCACCGATAACTATGGATACGTACACACATCAAAAGTGTCTAGGGATCAAGAACATTTTTAGCTCTAAAAAAAATCAAATTTATTTAAATCAAATCTAATCTTCTGGATTGGTCTCTTACCTAATTCCCCATGTCTGTGTCAATGACTTATCACCACATTTTGAATAAATTATGAATGAATTCAGTTTTTGTAAAATATATTCTTGATTGCAATCTTCTAAAATGTACTTGATCCCTAGAAACTTTTGATGTGTGTATGTATACGAAAAAATTTTTTTGCGTTTCCCCGCATTGTCGCCATAGTAAAACTTGTTCTTATTGACGAGCCTAACGTTTCTAAGACCGTTGCTCGGGGTCCTTTTACATTCTGTACATGTATGTGTGTGTTCACAACAGTAATTTACTGTAAATTATTACATACATACATACACTTCACGCCAGAGGGGTAGGCAGAGACTACAGATCTCCATTTGTCACGGTCCTGACATACCCCTGTGATGTCGGGAGCAATGAGACACGTGTTGCCGGTTCTACTGATGGTTTATTAGTCTTGAAAAATGTGTAGTCACAAAGTATATATGAGGAAGGTGGGCTGCACACTACACCCTCCCCCTTTTTTAATTTTTTTTTAAATATAAGTAACCATAACTACCAACTAACACAAACTTAAATAATTTAATAATTATTGGTCCTCTGTTGACGATCGGTAGGAAATCAAATTTAATTAAAGGATAAAATATGAAGACATTTTTTTTTATTGTAAACCATTGGTTTATTTAACTGCACGTTTCTTTTTTCATTACGTTCTTTCATTCTTTCATCAATCATATAGCCTACTGATAGCCTAAGATCTCAATTACATTACTTTTTTCTGCCTTATAATATCTTTCACAATCATTATCACAAATTATCGTATATTTCTATTCTCCATTGTATCCATTCCTCTTATTTTATTCACATCTCAAACACCATATAACTAAAGACGAGAGTCTGAATAGGTACACTATTTTCATTACTACCACTCTTTGGTGGGCCGGCCGGTCTTCATCATTTATACTTATTATTATATTTATATTTATACGTTTTTTATTAAGTCGACTCATATTATTATTTATATTTTTTTTTGTGCACTTCATTTAGTTAACACTTTATACAGGGTTGCAACTTTTAAGACAGTTATTTTCTCCAACTTCTTCACAGAGGAAAACTCGTTCGCACAGTGATCAGACAGAAGGATGTGTCCCTTTGTGTGTACCCTGGTGTACCTCCGTGAAACATACATCATAATAACTATCAATGCCTGCTGAGGCACACTGCTACCAATTTGTAAGGCTCTGATTAGCAAATATCCGTGACTTATGGCCAATCGTCACAGTATTTCAACTAATCAAAGTCTTATCATTCCCTTTTTTCTGTCCAGCAATGCAAAACTTATCAACTAGGTATCTCACTTCCGATTCAATAGAATTACAATTTCACTATCTGTCCTAATGTAATAAACATATACTTGATTGAATTACAAAGAAATCAAAGAGATTCTTAATACAATTTCCTAATATTACGAAAAAGAATTGCTCTTCTTTTTAATATCTTCTCACATTTTCATGCATCTACATAATAAAACCATTTTCAAATATCTTTCACACATACCTATATAACTGTTAATAACAATATGCATACATTATGTTGGTCCGTTACTCACTCATTCCTTTGTCTCATATTGACGTGCAAAGTATAAGATGGTTTCAATTTCACAATTGGAATGTGAGTACCATTCAAATCAGTGTCCATAAAACAAATTATCAGTAAGTAATCCAATACAATGTTGTCCAAATAAGTTTCGCAAAATGCAGCACATACCTAAACTGCAATTTGAAGATCTATTCACGTTACAAAGTTGATCTACAAAACAATATCATGTTAAGGTAATTCTCGTTACTATATTTTATTTAATTTCGTAAAAGTTTTTTTTTTAATAAGTAAATTAATGTGGTAATAACAAACGGTCAGTGAAATTAACATTAACGATAATATCTGTTCCATTACTTTATACATTTCAAATCCCTTTGTAAAAATACATAATAGGTAAATTACTGACTTATCGTCAACAAACGGAGTATTGCAATACAAAATTTTACTTCTAATAAATGGGTATAAAATAATAATGTGTTTTTCACATACGGCAACAATAATAACAGCAGTATAATCAGAAGATAGTTTAGCTCTATCTAGAAACATAGTTAATATGAACATGACTGTGTGTGTATGTGCCTCCCGTTTGGTTCTACAATTTTGTTGACAAAACAAAAATGGTTAACGTAAATCAAAATACTAACCGGATAATACACAACAATGTACGTACTACTTTTATTCAAACAGTATCTGGGTGGTCCTGACTCTTAATAAAACACCGGCTGACTCATTTGTCTACTAACATTCTATCGGAGAATTCACAAATAAAATTGTGTAGGTACATTCTCGTAAAGTAAAATAAAATGTGAAGTTTTTTACTGATATACTGACAGAAGCATTAAGTAGGTAAATACAAAAAAATTAATGAAATTTAAAATGTACTTGGAAAAACAGGAATAGTTTTGTACTTTTTGCACATTCATTAGGTTAGATTTAGTTTTTTATCTTTTAAGGTACATATTTATTTTTACTTTTAATTCTTTAAAAAAAAATTGATTGAATACAATATGATTATGACACGTATGTCCAAGTAATCTAGGCTTACATTAATAGACTACGCTAAAGGTTTTTATCATTAATTTTACTAAAATATTATTATTATTATTTTTATTATATGTAGACAATGGATGAAAGTCGATTAACGAAA
>SJJU01009425.1:0-10691 GCA_012932125.1 Conopomorpha cramerella | reverse complement strand
ACACGTGTCAGTTGGGTGTCAAACAACTGTCATATGGCAATGGGGAATTTTCTTTGCCATTTTTATGACAGGTTTTCGGGCGCAGAACTGTCATTACTGTCACACTTTGTTTGGAAAGTATGACAGCAATGACCAATGAGAATCTGTCAGAAAAACGTCAAAGAAAATTTCCCATTTTATGAAGTTAAATTTCCAAAACATTTGACAGCTTCAAGTGTTTTGACTAGGAAAGTAGAGAGAGAGAGAGATACCTGTAGACAAAATCAGCGCGACAAAAATGACTGCTGACAGTGACACAAAAAAAAGAAAAAGTTCAAATTAAATTGACGAGTAGTTCCTAGCTAAGCTTCGAAGACAGAATATTGTGGATTTTATGCCGCGACAACAAAGACTAAATTGCATTGGTCTGTGAACGGAGGTGACATAGTGGCTTTCAGATTCAAAACATCTTATGTACTAAGAAACTTAATCGATTTGACGTCTTTAAAGAAAATATCTATGAAGTGGGCCACGAATCAAATTGTTCGACTGTACATAATATTCATTTATTGCCATATGTCTTAAGTCTAAGACATGACCCTGGTATTGTCTCCTAGAGCATAATGTGCTACAGGCACAACCTATTGTATTTCATATTAAGTAATCTTCATCTTAATAAGACTTGAATACTCTTTATCGAATCAAACTGACCAATCATTTATTAATCTATCTACTATATAATCAATTTAATCATCATCATCAGCCCATACTTGTCCACTGCTGGACATAGGGATAAGCCTTAAATTTCTCAAGTTGCAACATTCTTAGTATAAAAGTATTTTTTTTTACAGATTTTCGTAAAGATTGTTGCAATCAATCTAATAAATAATCTAAATAAACGCGTTATCACTTATACAACAGTTATTATAGGTCTACAAGAACCGGTTATTCCGTATTTGACATACAACTGACAAGTTAAGTTGAGCTTTGCGTATCTTCGAAATAGCAATTCCGCCATTATTAGTAAGAGTCTAAATGTATTTTCGTTATGGAGAATTCTGAATGGGGAATTTTCTTTGGCGTTTTTCTGACAGATTTTCGGATGGAGAACTGTCATTACTGTCACACTTTCCAAACAAAGTATGACAGTAATGAATCTGTCGGAAAAACGTCAGAAAATTCCCCATTGTCTGTGTGTCGCAGGCAAGAAGGCGCGCGTCCGCGACTCCTCCGACGACTCGGACGCCGTGTTGCGCCGCCCGCAGCACAAGAAGAGGAAGCGAAGTGAGTACACACTGCCCCACTATACAAACACTGTGTGGATTAGACCATATTTTAGGGTACATACACTTCACGCCTGTCTCCCAGAGGACTACCTAGATCTCCATTTGTCACGATCCTGACATACCCCTTTCGCTTCATCTACATTCATACATCTTTTCATACATGACCTCCGGTTCCGAGTACTTTTCACGCCACCTTCGGCCAGGACATCACCAATCTGGTCTGTATATGTCCTTCTGGGGCGACCTCTACTCACCCGGCCCATTACATCACCCGTATAAATCTCTTTCGTCAATCGACTTTCATCCATTTTCTCCATATGCTCAAACCACTGAAGCATGTCCTTTTCAATCTTGGTCACTACGTCTTCCTTATATTTTAGGGTGTTACTACACCAACCGATCGATCCATAGTCGACGGTCGACTGAAAATCGAACGATCTGGAATCGGTCGATTAGTGGATCGATTAGTTTGGTAGAAGCTATCGATCGATATCGACTAATACGTTCCACCATCGATCGATGCTGTCGATTAACACCCTTAACCCTGGGCGTTAATCCCAGAAGAATAGTTTCTCTTTAATAGATTTTGATTTTTATTACCAAGTAATAGAGTTTAAAATAACTTGTCAATCTCGAGTACAGTGGGTTCCAATGGGTTAATGAAACGCGCACAGACATTATAACTCTATATTGTTCACCGGGTAAATCGGGTGACTCTTTGAGAGTAGTTGCGGATTCAAATCAGACCAGTGAAAGTCGCAGCCGCCGCACTCCAGTCCACTCGTGAGCACGACGCATGCAACAGCGTCGAAACGTCGAGTAAAATAACAAAGGTAAGCTCGAGCTTGTCTTTGATTATATTCGCGCCTATATACCCCGTGAACAATGTTGGGTTACTGTCTGGGTTTCGTCCCTTTTCGGGGCTTGACATATATACTTGTAACCGTACGCTTTCACTAGTCAAACATGAACAAGAAATATGCTCTAGGGATCTGGGTTCCGTGAGTATGATGCGAGTTGAGTAGTCAACTCGCATCGGTCTTGTAATGGGGTATGTCTCAGGGCCCTTGTTTCTCTTCGTTATGACAGATGGCGATAGCTGTGTTAGGGGGGATAAATGTCAACGAAATTACTAACTTCAAGTAATCAGTATTGAAGGTGACGGTATTTTTTTAAATTATTTGCTTACATGTTACAAAAGTGTGACGTTTAAAGAAAAAAGTCTATACTTATTAAATATATATATATAAACCGTTCAGGCTCCAAAACTGTATATTGATTCTTTTTACGAAAAATCTGGTAGAGTAGAGGATATCAATATGCCGTTACAGAAGCAGAATTTCATATTTAAAAAAAAATATCTGTCTGTCTGTTTGTCCGCGAATCACGTCAAAACGGCTGGACTGATTTTGATAAAATTTGCCACGCTACCGAGGTAGCTATTACCTTATAAGTAATATGAGCTTATATTACTTCATCTATTTGAAAGACATATTGAATATTATTTCACTCATAGGGTAACATCACCAGTAACAGATATCAGAAAACTTCCAAGTGATATAGACTTGGAAGTTTTCTGATATCTGGTACGATCACGGAATTACGGCCTGGCCACACTTAACGATTACACCCTGTAGGTACATAACAAGGCATATAGTGGGCATGCATGATCCTTCCTATCGTCCAATCGGCATGACGCTACCGATTAGATAGTTAGAAATCCACTCGCACACACGGTCAATTTCAATGAGCAAGTGTACTCCATCGTAGACCACATCGCTGCTTAACATCAGACAGTAGTGGCGTGCACACCATATAGGCAAAAAGACACTGCCTACCTAATAATAGAGTTAATGCTAGATCCTTTTTTGTTGTACTCACGACATAGGCTAACAAAGGACCTCTGTTTTGTGCGTGAGTTGGTAGGTAGGTGTCTGTGTTTCGTAAAGACAAGTTACCTATACATTTGTCAATCCTTGGGGATTACTGCCTACCTTGTCATAAAAGCCAGTGCACGCCACTGTCAGGCAGGATGATGGTCAACGGCTGGGGCCACCCTTGGACGTAGTGGCTAAGGCTGTTCCGGGGGCCCCGGCAATAACGCGGGAGTGGTCACCGTGGGGTTTTAGTGGGTGCGAGTCCCACATAACCCCGCCGCTGTCCCCGTTAGCGGTGGGGTATCCATCACGGATTTCCCCACGATAAAAAAAAAGGATGATGGTCAAACGCTTGTTCATAGTGATTTAAAAAAACCGGTAGGTAGCGTCATGCCGATAGGACGATAGGAAGGATCATTGTATGCCCACCACCATACCCAGTGGAGTGGTCTGATCGGTGGGCAACATTGCAGTGAGCCTCCCTTCTCCGCCGCGGTCGGAGCTGGACGCGGGCGTGGTGGCGGAGGCGCTCAAGTCCCTCGCGCGCTCGCAGGCAGACTTCGCCCGAGCCCAGCGAGCCCTCGCCAACACCATACAGGACATGCGCCAGGACCTGCGACAGTACTTCCGGGACAACTGAAACAAAGTACCTAACAGAAAAAAAGTACCTAATGAACAAGTGTGCTCCATCGTATACCACATGGTGGTGGTGGATGGTGGTCAAACGTTCTGAAACTTGTTCATAGTGATTTTGAAAATAGAAAAGTAATTTATTTATACGTGCAACACAGATAAATCTTAGGCTGAAGGTCTTCAAGTCGCGGGTAAATATGCCGCCGGGATATTTTTACACACGTTCACTACTATGGGTGCCAGAGACTGATATACACACATCAAGAACATTTTTAGCTCTAAAAAAATCTAATTTATTTTAATCAAATCTAATCTTCTGGATTGGTCTCCTACCTAATTCCCCATGCCTGTATCAATGACTTATCACCACATTTTGAATAAATTATGAATGGATTCATATTTTGTAAAATACATTCATGATTGCAATCTTCTAAAATGTACTTGATCCCTAGAGCACTTTTGATGTGCGTAGGTACCAAATAAATAAATATGCTGGGACATTTTTACACACGTTCACCTGACCCCAAACTAGGATACCCTCTACTATGGGTGCCACAGACTGATATACTTACGTAGACACTTTTTAAATACATACATAGATAAATAGAACGCCCAGACGTACACAACAAATGCCTCATCACTAAAGCTTACGTCCGTGGCGGGAATCAAACCTGCCGTCCGTCGTCCTAGAGGCATGTCTGTACAGTAAGCGTTCCCATAGATAGTGCTTTTGTGTTTGAAACTTGTTTTGTAGTCGGCGAACCAAGAAGCCCATTTTGATACACAATTGGCACTCCTGAAACGTTCACAGTTAAAAAGGTAGCGGTAGCCTAAGGCTTGGCTTGTATTCATTGTTGTTGCTACTGAGTTTACTTTAGAGCGTCTTACCTGATCTATGATAGTTTTGAGATTTAAATCGACTCTGTCGTACCACTCTGAATGAAAGAAAGCTTTTATACGTTCTATTTCTTCATTCAATATCATTGCCGTCCTATTTTTGTTGGTTATTGTATAGAAGTTTAAGTGTGTTGTCAGTTTTTTTATTCTTGTATGTGTGAATTATGTATTTACCCTTCATTTGGCTTTGTTTTTTTGTAGATTTTTCTGTAACACAACTTTTGATATTCGTCCGTTTTTGTTATTACTCTACTTTTCGACAAACATGTCGAAGAGAGGATGTACCTACTTTAGACAGCCGATGTCGCAACCTTATTATAAAGCTGTATGAATAATTCGATCAAGAATGTTCAAAATCGCGTTGCTGAAGCTTGGTTTTGGCATTGGTTAAAATCGTTTCAAATACAAAAGGAAAACTACGGCCCTTCAGGGCCCCCGATGGCAAAACTACGGCCCACCTAAAGAAAAGGCCCCACGGTTCCGTCCGTTCACGTGGCCGTTTCATTGTGCCTGATCCCTGAAGTGGAGGAGGAGGGCGACACCTGGGCGAAAATTCTAACCGAGGGAAGATCACTGTCGAGCATCTCGAATGTCCGATTTCGGCGGGCGCGAACCGGGGGAACCGACTCCTAGAGCTCCCGGGGATCGCCGAAGAGGTCGCCGGCAAAGCTCACGCTTTGGTGAACCGTGTTCGGGACGTCATCTCCCGGAGGTGGTCAGGGTCTCCAGGCCTGTCAAGTGCGCAGAACTGCTTTTGGCGGACCTGCACGACTCGGTGACCAGTTGCGCTCCTCCCGCAACAGTAACTGTGGGGCGCACTACGGAGGCCTCGAATAAAGTTCCTTACCGGAACATCTGGGTCCGTTGCCCAGTCGCGGAGGCCAAGGTCCTGGGTCAGTCGGGCCCCTTGTCTTTGGGCTGGTCCAGGGCCCGGCTCACACTTTTGAAATCCAGTCCGATGCGCTGCATGCGCTGCCTGGAGCTGGGCCATGCACGAGCGATGTACACGTCGCCGAACCGCACCTACCAGTGTTTCAGGTGCGGTCAGTCCGGCCACTAGGTGCGCCGCCGCCAAAAAGCCGGCCGGCCACAGTGTGGAGGAAAAGTGCTGCTGTCCCCTTGGGCCATATTAATGATAACCGGTCGAAGAAACGGGCCAAGAAGAAAGAGCCTCCAGCCCCGACAGTGACAGCAGTGACATCACCGCACCCGAATAATGGCCAACAGGGAACCTCGGCCGCTGCGCCTGCGCTCAAGACGTGTTCGTCCAGAGCATGGGGCAGTGATCGATCCATGTAGGGATAGTGTCCGAGCCCAACTACGTTCCTAACTGTCTTGTCTGGGATTTCGACAGACTCGCCGCCATCAACATCAAGGCGGGTCACTGGTTCGAGGAAGTAACTCGGAAGAGCGGCTTTGTGTCAGGTGTAGTGGGGGAGGCTGTTTACATATCTGTGTACTTGTCCCCCAACGGGCCGCTTTCCCTGGAACTGGAGGACGCCGTCCTATGAGCCCGACCCCGTTAGGAACTAGTTGCTGGTGACTTCAACGCTAAATCCCCTCTCTGGTGATCACCGGTCACGTTGCGGCGGGTCCGTCGGTCCTCAACCGGAGCAACGTTGCGACCTGCGTGCGCTGGAACTGCCATTTGCGACTCCAGTGCTGGCGCACCAGGTCATCATAAGAAAGCTGAAAAAAATCATTGAAAGATGAACGGACTGAAAAATGGTCTGTTCACAGATCAGTAAATTCACTCGCATTATTGGATTCCAGCAGTGGCGTGCACACCATATAGGCAAAAAGACTATTTTGGCTCGCCAACCAACTAATATTGTTAATGCTAGATCTTTTTTTGTTATACTCACGACATAGGCTAACGAAGGTCCCGTGTTTTGTTGGTGAGTGGATAGGTAGGTACATACATACCTATATTTCGTAAAGACAAGTTTCCAATACATAGGTCAATCTTTGGGGTTACTGCCTGCCTTGTCGTAAAAGCCAGTGCACGCCACTGGATTCCAGTATGGTAAAGTAGAAGTAGATAAGAGGAAATTTATAATGCAATTCATGTACGTATGCATTCAAACCTAATGTGAAAATGTGTAAAGATACCGACAAACCTTAGCCTCCAGGTCCAGGTCTCCATCTGACGCTGCGTACCTGCAGTACCTCGGGTACTTGTTAGAGCACAAGTTCCGGGCGAGTGCTGGAGTGCATGTGTCTGTCTGTACGACAGGGATATCTGCGTCTCGGTAATCTTGAGGACCCCCGACTTTCCGTCATGTGCTATGCTTTGCTATACTTTTTTATGTTTGTTCTCCCATAACTAATTTACCCTGACAAAACTATGTATAGGTATTTTAGTCTCCTTTATATTCTACAGAAGTTTATCATAAAACAAGTCTACGGATTATGTTAGGGCACACGTGAGCTTACTCAGGGCTGACACACGTTTAGAACAGTAAGAAAATGTTTTTTCCATTCGTGACAATTTATTCCTTGTGACAACCATGAGCTGCGGTGAAGCATGAGTTTGGTACTTAGTCGTTGGTGAGAACTAAAGTATTGAACGTCGTTTTATTGTTGTTATTGTTGCAACCACACTGTTTGTTACAATTATTGTAAGGGATGCAAGAGATACATGCTTCCCTTCTTGGACATAGCATAGTATCCCGGTTGCAGAACCGGATTTAGATTTTCTGTTTCACACTCCAGATTTTTTTCTCGCTCAACGTCACACATCGTATTTTTTTTATGAAACCATGTACAGATGATCTTTCCGCGTATCCCGAATGCCTCAAGTCTAAGCCAAACCGACGCGATCAGCTGGCGTCCGTGGTAGCGTGCTGAGTGTCCTTATATAATATGCGCGATATGATGGTCACGTGCCATTGTTTGATGTGAACGCGAGATGATCGCGTTGGTTGGCTTAGGTTTTATAATTAACTAGTCAACAACCTACACAATCCCATCATGAATAACCAAAACCTGCTATCTAACATTTTTGCTATTTCCATGTTTTGATGGAAAAATATCGAAAATGTAACTTTACAGTTAAAACACCGACTTAGGTGTTCCTAATCCTAGTAGTTTTGTCAGAAAAAAAACATTATTTTGATTAACATTTTAACTGACAAAAACATTCTATAACGTTTTTTAATGAAACGCGCACGACATTATAACTCAATATTGTTCACCGGGTATATAGGCGCGATTATCCACTCGTGAGCACGACGCATGCAACTGCGTCAAAACGTCGAGTAAAATAACAAAGGTAAGCTCGAACTTGTCTTTGATTATAAGCGCGCCTATATACCCGGTGAACAATATTGAGTTAAAAACATTTTATTTGAACAATAGACAATTCTCCTAACATTTGGATCAGCTAAATGTCATACATTCGTGTATTTACTTTTATATTACAATAATCACATAAAATTATTTACCTAGTACCAAATTTTTCATGAAACATTTCTTTCGTTTCCTCTGTAAAATTGCAGTTTTGTAGATAGTTGCTATTGGTTATTCATGGTCAATATCCGGTATGAATCGCCGGAAGATAAATATACCTTTTTTAGTGCAAGCTAATTATTTTTGTATAAAATATATAATAGTTTTAGTTTAAGATTTTATAATGTGTATAATTTTAAGTATCTAGGTTATACAGTTTTGTAACTTAAGAGAAACATTACTGATCGAATATTAATAATAGAGTTCAGTGCAGAAAATATCAGATAATTGTATAATTTTAAAATATCAGATAATTGTATAATTTTAAAAAGTCATTTAATCAAGGTAAAATAATAATGATATAGACAATAGAAGGAGCTATGCAATAAGACCCTTAATTAATTACACCTATACTTAATGTAATAATTTTATCAATAATCGAATAAAAATCACTAGTGTTATAGTATTATAAGTCATGTCAGTCACAATGCAGCCAGACAGAAAATAAATATCTGTTAATTTAAATGTCTTGTTTTATTCTTTGCTTTTTAATGTATTCCTCAATGAGAGGTTTTCTGCTGCTTCAAATATGTCAAAAGTAGTTCCAAAACATCTCACAGATGGCGCTAATCAGACATGTCTCAAGGAGAAACTCATTTTTGAATTGTCAACAAAAAATAAAAATATGAAGTGACAACCCTGTCTAGGTAGTGCCATCTATTGAAATTTCTTAGAACTGTAATAAGACACCTGTCAGAAAACCTCCCATTGCCAGACACTTCCTTAACTCTTTCACGGACAGTGTACGCCTATTGGCTATGTGCGCGACGGTGGCGACGCGTAGTGTTTACAACATTTGCGGAACATTTGACAAATAATATCAATGTAAATATTGTTAGTTTTCTTTGCAAATATAAATAAAACCAAAGATTAAAATAGTATTGTTGACAATATTATACAAGTTTCAATAGTTTGTAAAATTAATATAATAATAAAAACCGGGTTTGTAACTATTACACATAATATTAGTTTCCAACCACAAACTGAGATAAAATGCAATAAATTAGTATTAGCCGAGCATGTAAGAACGCAACACGTTAAAATTTAGCAACGCAACAACAGTCATGGCCCATTTCTTTGCTTTGATTTTGTACTGCAATCAACACTTGACAGCTAATCATCCGCATTTGTTTCCGATTTCTGCCGTGTTGTGCGCTGCGGTCGTTATCTCTTTGCCACTACTCGCTTTGCACATAGCCAATAGGCGCCATAACAATAAAAAATCTATTGTGTCTATTTTACTGTCCGCCAATGTGTTAAGATCTTTTTTCCTAACCGGCTATAAGATATATACAATAGGGAATTATTTGACGATCATCTGACGGTATAAAATAGTTTCTTTTATTGACGTGAGATGTCTCTAATATAGCCCGTTCACTAGATAAACTTCCGTATTGTAATTTTTTATAAAACACGTTTTTACTTACTTTATTTTCGCAATAGTGATACTGACAATAAAGATTTTAGTAAAAAAAAAGTCGAAGTTATCCCAAGTCGAAATCAAAATATCCTAAAACAAAAAAAAACCGCACGGCTATTCTAATGCCATCTAGTGGTAGATCTCGAAACTACCGCTGGATAATACCCCATTGGAAAAGTGGCCGAAATTATGAGCGGTAGTCATAAAAATCCGCCCGACATGGAATACCGTAGTCCAATGGGGAATTTTCTTTGACTTTTTTCTGACAGAATTTCGGGCGGAGAACTGTCATTACTGTCAAACTTTGTGTGGTATGTGTGACAGTAATGACAGTTCTCCACCCGAAATTCTGTCAGAATAACGTCTAAGAAAATTCCCCATTGGTAAGCGCGTCGTAATAATCATATATATTACTAATCGACACAAGTGTCTCCGAACGACTCAAAACGAAGTCTTCGTAATGTGGTCGTCAATTCTCTAGAAGAGGGAGAGTTTGGCAACTTAGGGTTCCGTATGTAATATAAGTATTTCGTATTTTCAGGCACGAATGCAAAATAGACCTATTGTAAGATTGTAACTCACCCTGGCTGTACAAACCTACAAAATAAGGGGCCGTTTATGTGACGACTTTTACACTCTTATTTCTGACGATAGAATATTATAATAGACCACTAAAAACGTGTCTAGCAAGAAATGGTAGCTTATTTACATACATTTACAAGGAAAATATTTTTTTAATGAAACGCGCACAGACATTATAACTCAATATTGTTCACCGGGTATATAGGCGCGAATGTAATCAAAGATAAGCTCAAGCTTGAATTACTTAATTAGAACCTCAAAATTACCTAGACCTGCCTACCCCGTACCAACTATCTAAAACTCTTTCGAAGCGTTTTTTTTAAGGAAACGCGCACTGACATGATATTCAAAGTTTAAAACGGGTATTATAGCGTGAAAATTAACCAAAGATAAGCATTCAGCTTACCTTCGTCGTTTGCCCGACGTTTTTGTTGTTTCGCGAGCTGACTCGCGACCACGACACATGTAACTGCAACAACGAAGGTAAGCTGAATGCTTATCTTTGGT